>JAWDGP010005687.1:605000-712500 GCA_033675545.1 Elysia crispata
AATTCTTACTGCGCCGCGAAGAAAAAAGAGGTAGAGAGAGATTTAGATTAAACCGAAGATAAAGACAGATCTGGCCAAAAGCTGTGTAGTAGATTACTAGTAGGTTTGGCTCATAGGCTGCAATCATCTAGCTCTCTTGCATTCACTCCCAGTTACATCTTGGATAACAGGAGGTGTGACATAAGCATCGTCCTGTCCCGTTTTTCTTTTCCCTTTTTTTTTAATTGTAAATTTTAATTTTTATACGTGTGTGTGGAAGAGTGTTCGAATCCGGCAAGTAGGCCTGGTTCTGCTACGGTTGAACTGTGTCAAGTCAGCAGCGCCAGGCCACTTGGCTTTCATTTGTGCCCGGCGAGATCCCAGCAGGTGTTGGCCCGGCTGAGGTTATATCGCGGCTCAGTCTGTTTTCAGAGTTCAGGAGACAATCTTAGATTTCTATCCGGATCACTCTAGATCATTTCTAGACATAGGTTCTTCTATAACACGTGTTAAGTTTCATAGAGTACCTTAGCTTGCTATATTCATCTAGGGACCGGAATGTTTTACTTTCTAATGGATTAATTTTACACAAATGACCAGGAATTTGGGTCCTATCCTGGCTCCCTCAGCTGACTTCCTCTTCTAGAGACGCCACCGTTGGCTGTGTGTAAGATCAATTACATGGAAGTTCTAGGCTGTGGGGAAGATTTCTGTTCGTTGGCGTGCACAGCATTAACAATCAGATCTTGGTGTGTGGATTGTTTCACTCAAGAGATTTGACCCTTAAAACTAATACCTATTTTCGCAATCGCGTTTCGTATGAATCATGTGCACAATCCTCTTTGGATTTACAGTCCATATAATGGCGAATGAAAAATAATGATTCTGTGGCCTGTAGTGCTTAAGTGGTTTGATTTCTCACTGTTCCTTCCTGCTGTGAAAGTAGGGCAAAACTCTTGATAGTCGTGAAATTTACCAGTGCTGGACTCTAACAGTCAGTATTTGCACTAAAGTATTCGCGAAATTCTATACATCTGTGCAGCAAAGTGTTCACTAAAATCGTCTTATTATATAGAATTTAGTCTATCTGAAGAGGAAGTAATTTAAGGCATGTAATTTTACTAACCTTGGACACAATATTGTGGATAAAACCCAGTACATGTATTACTACCCTACTGTGTTTCGGCCATGTTGTTTCAAAAACACTGTACTTTAGATAAGATACACGTTTGCTTGTTTTCTTTTCTTCTATTTTTGTATTTGGAATTAGCGACGTCCGGCTAGATCTCAATGTCACAATGGCAGAGCTTGTCCATGAGCCAAATAATGAAGAACGCTGAGATTTGCTATAACCCTCTCTATTGACAAGAGATCCTGAAGTGGTCCCATCTTCTCAGTCTCACTTCGAAGCACAAGCACAGGTCTTTGTAGTCCCTGAATCTAGTCATCTGATCGTCATTAGAAGAGAGAGGGCTCTTTGGCTGAGGAAGTTGAGAAATCTCAGCTTTAAGTCTTGGTGACCAAGTGTGGTAGCAAGGGTTGTTGCACAATGATGTTATAGGGCGAGAGGAATTTTATTCTTCCTCTGGACCATATTTTTTTAGCAATTTTAGAATTATTCACTGGTAGGCCTAGTTGAAGAGCCTTAAAATCCGTGATTTCAACAATCATGATTGGTAAAACTTTAATCCGGACTTATGACCCTGTTGTTAGTGCCAACAGCCCAGACGAGTTTTGCGACAATTATTTTTTTTTTTTGTCTCAGCCTGCACCAGGAAGTACTCCAGGGTTGCCACCAAGAAATGGCGTAGTTTATTATTTTGTTAGTCCTGATTGTGCCATAGTCATAACTTGCTCACTTCTCACACCTACCAGCTTGACGCAGACAACACGAAATAGTGTCGAATGCTGTCGCGAGGTCTGTACGAACACCGAGTCGAAAAGCTAGAGCGCACTAGATCTAAACACACCACAATAGGGAGCTTGTGAGACAAGCTGGCTCGCTTCGTGCGCCGGCCCGTTTTTCACACGACGGCGGCGTCGATCACTCGTTAATTATCTGAGAAGGATCCATGGGAAATAGAATTGATTCTAACCTCTCTTGTGTGTTGTGTGTATGATCTGTGCAGATGCTGCTAGGGAAAATTCAGGCTGTTTTCATAATGAACATTTCTATATTTCTTTATGGATCCTTAATGTTGAGTCAAAAAATTAGTGCTTGATTTCGCTTTCAGGTGATTTTAATTTTGCGCAAGAATTAAACAAAGCCTGGATTATAGAAAAAAGATAATAGTGGATAGAGCCAGCTTACAGAAGAGTCTCATTGTGTTTTATTTCTTCTTTTGCGTAGCCTTCACCAACATCGTTTTCCTCTTGAATCGCCAATATTTTCTGTTCAATATACGCCATCATTTTCTGCTTTATCATCATATTATTAACAAAATTGTGATTGCCTTGCTTCCAGCATATATATATATAGAGAGAGAGCGTATGACCATTCGCAATGGACTTTTTGTTTAGTGCCGACAAATCTGGACCCATGATTATTGTTATTGCAGGGTACCCAGACCTTGTGCTCACAGTCACAGGAACCAAAATAAAACCTCCGAATTAAAAAAAAAAAAAAAAAAAAAAAAAATATATATATATATATATATATTGAGCCTTGTAAGGTTGATCAGCTGCCTAGGTCTCAGGAAAGCGATTTATTTCGTCGATCTGCCGTAAATAAAGAGCAGTGCTCAAATCTGACGCCACCGTTTGTTCTATTTCTAGCCTCCTCAAGATAACATATAGAAGTACAACAGAAGCCCCTTTTTATCTCTGTGCCTGGATTAATAGAGTTCATATTTATCTATGTGTAGATTCAATATATCTGCTCTGTCTCTTTATGATTGGGGAAAGTGTATATATTACAATTGTAAACTATAGATTGAATTGCTTTTGTACCCTCCAAAAAAAAAAAAAAAAAAAAAAAAAGAATCATTTTTTTGTTGTTTTTTTCCCTCCTAACTTTATTTTTTTTTTTACTGCAATTGAACCTTAAAGGTTTGCCTTATGAGTCACCTTACCTTTGAATTGAATTGAAGGGATGGGCATGCAGCTCACTGGCTGTGTGTTCCACTCACTCCATCTTTGAAACGAAAGGAGGGCCATAGGCTGGAGTTTCTCCGTGTGCCTTTTTTTTATCCTCCATCTACAATATTATAGCTGAGCCAGTAATTGGTCAATAGCGGATTGTTATGAGTAGCATTTTTTTTTTAATCTCGACTTATGTTAAACTGCTATCGATTGTGTCAGTAGAACATAGTAATTATATTTTGCTTTTTTTGTTTGCAGTCATGATTGGCAGCATTACATAATTAAAATATTTCAGCCGATTGTGCATCGATTGTGCAGCCCCACACTCCAAGAAAAGCGGTTATTTTTTTTTTAAATCCATATCGCAACGGTTGGCCGTCATTCCCAAAATCAATAGACGTGCATCGGCTAGCCTTGGTTGCTCATGTCACCAAGTGCCTTCTTTAACAAGCATTACCAGAGATCGCAGATAAAGCCTTATTATAAACTTCCTGCACGAAAGCATTTTCCATCTGTTAATTCTCCTAATCCGTGTCAAGTTTATCATCTCTGCCGGAAACTTTCATTTATCGTTATACTTGTTTTCCTCATCAGCTGTTTTGACAACCGTTTCATTGACTAACCTGACTTATAGACGCCTAAGAGTTTATCTTGGCGAGTGGCCACTGTTTGCCGTGCCTTAGCCATAATTAGAACGATTAGGGCAGTGGTGTGAGGTGACACGGCGACCTGTGCTAGTCGCTGAACACAATGGCCGCGGTCCTGGACGGCCGGTGTCTCTCGTCAGGCCAGGAGGTCAGTAAACATCGTGGTACCGGGTTTCAGTACAGCCAGACTTGGACAAACTTCTCCCTAAGCTTGATGTGTGTTAATGTGTGAGGTGCTGTTCTTTGAATATAGTTGGTTCTGGAGCTGTAAAATTGATACATCCGGGTATCATGCAGTTCAACGACCATGAAAGCTTCGAATTTTGGTAACGCACTTTGATCAACTAGACGTCCTTTCTTGTCAAATTTAAGGAAGCCAGGATCGACTTGGCCAATTGCTGATCTGAACTCTAAAGTATAGATATACGTGTGGTCTATGAAGATATTGAGTGATGCCTCTGATTGGCGAAGCTGCGGCCCATCTGAGGGAGACGCTGGAGAAGCTGATGCGGCTCGCGGCTCGTCTCGCCCGCGACGGAAGAGACGGAGTGTCGGGCGCAGCCGGAGCTGCTGCTGCTGGTGACATTGGGCACGATGAGTTCCCTGATTCCTTGCTGCAGGGTCTGATGGCCACGGGGCTCCTGTACCACCTGAGACCCCAGCAGTCTGGCCAGGATCCGCTAGCATTATGCGTGTGTCCCAACTGTCAGCGAGTCGTGTGTGTCCTGCCACTTGAAGCGCCCAGCGGTGGCTTCTGTTCCACAGGTAACATGCCCCAGGGGGTGGACATCCTCTGCCATTCGCTTGGTTGTTTTGTTAAATCGCTTTACGGTTCTTTTCGGTTTTGACTATCCTAGAGCTCCCATCTTTCTGACTTTGAGAATTTTTTACCAATAAGGTAAAGTTTCTTACGTATTTTTATTTTAATGCTCTGTTTAATTAGCTTCTCCGGTGATAAAATTTATGGATATTGTCTGATCATCTTCCCCCTTCCCTCCACGGTATTCGACATTTGAAATGACAAATTGGTTTTCAAATTAGATCAGGATGAACACCGAAGTTTACCGGTGCGATAGCTGATTTTGTTTTGTTATTCAATGTCGCTTTCATTCCAGTTCTTAAAAAAACAATCGGGCAATGTCAAGATCTAAAAGGATTCAATAAAAAGCTCGCTTTTCAATACAACTATCTCTGCTACAGTTACTTCGGCAGTAGTTACAGGTTATTTGATTCTTATATCCCCTAGTATTACCCTAAGTAAATCAATAGATAGAAGACGCTTTAGATGAAAAGAGCTTTAAAAGAAAAACCAATACATGTATGGGTAAAATAGCTTTGCCTTTCAAACAACTTTAGTGGATTAATGTTAAACCGAAATTCAAGGGGCTGAAAAAAAAATTATATATGTCTGTATGTATGGTTTAACCACAAGCTAGAGATGGTGATCTCCAATGATCTCCAAACACTTGATTGAGCCAACTTGGTGTGCGTTATTGAGGCTTAGACAAGATAGTAGTGGTGACCGTGGGCGGTCTATTGGCGATGATTGTAATATCCGCGGTCTGTCGAGATAGTGGTGGTGACCGTGGGCGGTCTATTTGCGATGAATGTAATATCCGCGATCTCTCGAGATAGTCGTACCGTTTTGTCCACTTATCTTAAGCAAACTTACGTCGTGTGTTTCATCTTATGATCGACTCTGATAAGGAGCAGCCGTATGTTGGTTTGCTGTCGTTGCTCTTGGTCTGCTCTTTCCTTCCTCCAAACAAATGAACCCTGATTGTTATGGATTACCAATTAATATTGTCTTGCCTTTTCTATTTAGCAAGCCTACTCCCCCCTCCCTCCCCATTTCCGATATCAATGTTTTGTTCCTTTGCCCTTTTCAGCAAGCTGTGAGACCGCTACTGTTGATGAATAAGGCATCAATTAGACATCAGATCAGCCAGTCAATTTCTACAGATTATTGCAGATAATTTCCCTCTTTCATTAATGATATTGTCATTAAATTTTTGTGATAGTTTTATGACATGAAACATTTTGACTGTATATAATCTAAGGGGAGACTAAACACGGTTAATGATTGGACAACAGACTCAGGAAGAGGAATGGCTCTTGGGTTGTCCGTCCCTTGATCAGCCCTGTTCCTTGATGTTGCATTAACACCTCATCGCCAAATGTTGTATATATACATAAACCTATCCCTGTCGATTTCTTGTTTCTGTTGTCATTGGCTTGAGAGAGGAGGTTTTGGTTGCCATGTTCAGTTTTCCACTTAAACTTGCATTAGAGCGATGTTCCCCTTATTTTTTGATAAAAAATATACCACAATGTCAAGTGAACAAATAAAGTAGTTATATATCTGAAACTTCTGTTGAATAGTGCAAGGGTAAATTATGAAAGATACCAATACCATCTCTGCAGATTAGGACAATTAACACTGAATAAAGGCAAATCACACATGTTTATGAAGCTAGTGCAATGTTATAGACTTCTTTGGAGTTCGCTTTATGATTATAGGCTTTTTGATAGAGCAACAAGGGTTTTGTTTTTACACTGTCTGAATACCTGATTAAATCTTTTGGGTTAAGTTTTGCAGGTAAAAAAAAAACAGAACACAACCTAAGGTATCTATTCCATTGTTTGGCTTAAAAGGCATGTCCCATCTTCCACTCTCGTTACAGTGAAGGCTGCTGGTATTGCCTGTCTTATTGGGTTAGGTCTCAGCTTCGGCACACTTCTGCTGTATCGGCTCTACTTCCGGATTATCGTTCCCTTCCTGAACAGCGTCTGGGCTTCCAGGGGGGGCAACTCGCTGCTCGATGACGAGTACACGCTTCACTTGGTGAGTAATGCTTCTTTTTTCCTTTGTGGTAGGATATGTTTTATTTTTCTTTGTTTTTTTTTTTGTTTTTTTTTTTGTGTAAATATATGTATTTGTGTGGTTTCAAAGATGCGTGTGGGGGCATGGGAGTTGAAAAAAGCTCTCTGACTGAAATAAGTTGAGAGGAAGGGCGGGACAGATGAACAGAGGTTATTTTGGGAGAAAAAAAATTGCGAGGGGATGGAGCAAAGGAATGAAATAAGGATGGGACATGATAGGAGTGGGCTGTTAAATGAAGAAACGGCATGGAAGAGATACATAGTCACGTCAGACACACTCAAAGCCAAACATGAAAGCAAGTGGTTTTGTCGAACGGGAAGAGAAGAAGAATGGAGAAGAGCTACTTGAGAAAGAGTTGGGAATAAAGTAGATAAGAGAAGATATGTGGTAGAATCGGAGTCAAGTTTTATCTTCTTTTTTTTTTTAATATAAAGGCCTTGCGTTATATTTGCGAAATTTAGGTGTTTTCAATTAGGCATCCTTAGCTAAGCGATCATAGCACAAATCGTTTACTTGAACTAGAGCATCATATGTTTAACACTGTTGTGCTAAAGGCTGGCTTTCTTGAAATAAAAAAAAATATAAAATAATCAATTATATAACAAAATTGCTTTTTTGTTTTATTCTCTCTTAAGTTTACTTAACAGTTCAATCAAATAAATTAAAGTAACAACCATTCGGGATTTGTTTATTATTTGGGCTGTCCGGCCTGTATTCTCAAACAAATAATGAGAGCATTTCGTCCTAAATGAAATTGTGTGTAAAAAATGTGCATTGATAAAACTAATGTTAAAGCTATTTTGTATTTGTTGCTATAAAGATTGCATTATCATCTGATGATCATCATGATGGTGATGATGATGCCAGTAGTGACTTAAATGATACCCAAGAATCCATTATTTTTAGTCTGTACATTGATTTTGGACTTGAGATGTGTGTGTGTGTTTGCTCTAGTTCGTCATTTGTAAGACCGGAGTGGAGAACAAGGGGTGCAGGGATAGAGGAAAAGACAGTGATCAGGTATAGATGCGTCAGACGAACTGAATGAGCATGACGGCGAGTAGTTTATAGGGTCTCTCAATCTGGCCAACCATTGCTTTTGGAAGAAGTCTAGGTACAGATTATTTTGAAATTCTTATTCTTAATGGGTTTTTTTTTTTAAATTTCATTCGTTATATGATATAGCGCGTCCACAAAATTTTGATCTCGGGATTTGTTCTCAGGGATCTAGTAGAATGGAACAAAAGACATTTTTATGATAAGCAAAGCCTGCAGATCTCTCAACTTCTTTTTTTTTTCTTTTATCAACATCGACTTACCCTTTCTCCCTCTTTCCTACCACCCCACCACCCTTTTCCTCTCTCTTTCTCTATAAACCTTTATCTTACACGTTACCAGTTTTCCTGCTCATAAACACAAAACACAGCTCCTGTTCCTCCCCCTCCTCAATAACACGTTAGCCCCCATGAGGACCAGATTATGCAAGGCGTGAAGCTCAGATCTATCGATTATTGTGTGAATCATCTTTGTTTTCGTTTTCTGCCAGCTCGCGGGACTGGTTCCTGTTCAGCATTTTTTCGATTGTTCCCCTTTTCTCTCTCTCGTCTATCTGTCTGCCTCTGTCTCCCTCTGTCTGTCTCTCTCTCCGTCTCTCTCTCTCTCTCTCTCTCTCTCTCTCTCTCTCTCTCTCTCTCTCTCTCTCTTTGTCTGTCTCTCTGTCTGTCTGTCTCTCTCTCTGTGTCTCTCTCTCCGTCTCTGTTTGTCTGTCTGCCTCTGTCTCCCTCTGTCTGTCTCTCTCTCCGTCTCTCTCTCTCTCTCTCTCTCTCTCTCTCTCTCTCTTTGTCTGTCTCTCTGTCTGTCAGTCTCTCTCTCTGTGTCTCTCTCTCCGTCTCTGTTTGTCTGTCTGTCTGTCTGTCTATCTGTCTGTCTCTCTCCGTCTCTCTCTGTCTCTCTCTTCGTCTCTCTGTCTCTCTCTCTCTCTCTCTCTCTCTCTCTCTCTCTCTCTCTCTCTCTCTCTCTCTCTCTCTCTCTCTCTCTCTCTCTCTCTTTCTCGCTCTCTCGATCTCTCTCTACATCTATTCATCTATTTATGAAATATAAGATATATGTAAGCTATAGCTCTCATTCATTTCGATTCATCTTTTCTTTGGCTCGCCATCATTATTTTTTCCCTTTCTTTTATTTACCAAATTCCATTTTTTCCTCATATCTCTCTCCACCTCCTTCCCCTCCTCTCTCTCTTTCTCTCTCTCTGTCTATATATCTATTTATCTCTGTCCCACCCCTCTTCTCTCTCTCGCCATCTTTTTTAAATATCTCTGGCACTCACTTTGTTTGGCCCTAATTGACAAACATAAGACGATTTTCTTATGATCATAACCCAATAAGTCTGGCGTGAGCTATATATGCAGTCTCTCCAGCATTGAGTTCCTAACCAATTAGTTCATGCTACCCTTTAATCCAAATTTATTTTTACTTGTATTAAGGGGCAAGGGGGGGGGAAGGAGGAGCGAAAAAAAAACCCCAACAAAACACCAGGACGGAGTGAAAAGGAGCTAGAATGCAGATCTGCCTTGTAACTTGTTTATCCTAACTGTATCTCCTCGCTCAGATGAGCAACACAGTCTCGGAATAGATCGCAACTTATCACATCGAGCACCAGCGATTTTTTTTTTTTTTCACATCAGGGGCAGATGACTCATTGAGCTAGGCCGCGATCTGTCTGCAATGTTTTCGCGGTTATCTCGCTTGTTCCACATCTGGTTACGCAGTTGACCGTGATGTGATCTGTGGAAGATCTGACAAACCTTATTGTTTTCTTTTAAATCTCTCTCCCCCCCGCTTTTTATATGAATTATTTTTTTTAATCACATATTATTTTAGATAGCTATATCAGCTCATATTGGGCGTGGATGGTTTATGTGATCCTCGAATCTATAATGGAAGGATAGGATGTCATGGCATCTTTATTTTAAAAAGTAGAACGTTCATCTTCTCCATCCAACTTTAGGAGGTGCCATGCCTTTTTTTTTTTTTTTTGCGCTTTTGTTGTGAAGGCCTCTCACTTGTAAAATCCAAATCGATTTATAGATTTATAAAAAGATTCGTTATCGTGTGCCGTTAAATAAAAGCGTAGCATCGGATTCCTGCAGAGCGAAGTATCTTTAGGCTTTTTAACGGGAATTCATGGTCTATTTATAAACTTTTATGAAAATCTTAAGGTAAAATTGGATTTCTCTTTTTGTACTCCCGGCTCTAATTATGCAGGTGTCTAACTATCCATGTGAATTCAAAAAAAAAAAAAAAAGAGAGAGAGAGAGAGAGAGAGAGAGAGAGAGAGAGAGAGAGAGAGAGAGAGAGAGAGAGAGAGAGAGAGAGAGAGAGAGAGAGAGAGAGAGAGAGAAATTCAACTCTTTTTATTAATATACTTTGAACTCGAGATATCCCTCAGAAGAGCCTAAGATTCTTTAATACTTTTTAAACAATCTCTGACTCTTTCTTTCTTTCTTCCTCTCTCACTCTCGCTCTCTCTCTCCTTCTCTCTCTCTCAGCGTGAGCTCATTCACAAAATACACCTTACTCACGCATCTCACTTACGGCATTTACCATATCGGTTTAAATAGTTTCGGGTGATTCACCGCGGAACTAGCGAAACCCGCAGACCTCAGTATGGGGATCTATACAAACCAGATCCAGTGGGGAAAGATTGGCTTCAGTGGTGGCTGGAGCCAGGCCAAGCCAGTGCCCCCCTCTCCCATGTATGACCAGATCGATTGATCGATAGCTCACTCTCTGTCGGTATCGGGCTGGGCTCTCAGTCCCACTGGCCTGGACTGGTTTCCGTTACAAAAGGAGGTCGGTGTTGAGGCACAGAGGCTGGGGGTAGAACATAGATTTAGCGAGCTGCTATTGTTTATTATCTTCGATACCCGCCTAGCGTTGTATATGTATAATATTTTGAGTAGTTCTAGAAGTTGGTTAAGGAAAAACAGCCCCAGAGGAAAACACGAGATGAGGAAAAGACTCATCAGCTGAGAGAGAGAGAGAGAGAGAGAGAGAGAGAGAGAGAGAGAGAGAGAGAGAGAGAGAGAGAGAGAGAGAGAGAGAGAGAGAGTGAAGATACAGGCAAATAGAGCAATTGAAAAAAGTTTAATGTTAGGAAAAATGCGATATGAAACTAAGGAGAAAGGCGGAGAGGGAATAGTTAAAAAAGGAATAGGGAGACTTGGAGCTTGAGCCTCCTTTAATTAATGGCTACTCCCTTTCTTAAACTTAAGCTTAGTTGTTATTTTTTACCCTAACCTCTTATTTGTTGTTGTTGTTGTTGTCGTCGTCGTCTTCCTCCTCCTCCTTCCCTTTTCTTCTTCGTTTTGTTCTTTTCCTGCCCCTCTTTCCTTTTCTTCAGCTTATTTCCCTAACAGTAACCCCCTAGCAGCAGTATAGTGTATTGCGTGAGTCACTTCACGCATGATAAACTAAATGAACCAAACCAGTGACGTGACAGCGCGCTACATTGAGCAAGTCTACTACCATGTGAGATAACCATGTGGTCAGGTCAGTACCATGATATTATATCTCGATACCTATAGATAGTATTGGATCAGGTGCTGCTTCCTTCTCACCCGCCCTTACCCTCACACTTTGCCAGAGTCTAGCTTCTGCCAGTAAGCTGAGAGATCACCGTGTGTGTTGGGCAGGGCCAATCAACGTTTGAAGAAGTATGTGGGTAAATTTACATTTTATGTTTCAAGAGATCAGAGCACCATCTCTTTCTCTCGGTGGTGGGTGTTTAAAAAAAATAACAACGAAACGATACAAAACAAAAAACGATGCAGAGCTGGGCGGAGGTAGGTTGATATGCGTTTCTTCTGAAAGAAAGGTGGACAAATTTCATTTTAGTGTGTGGGGTCGGGGAATAAGTACGTTTGTGGTATAGAGACCGAAGGAGAGAAGAAAAATGAGTGAAGGAATTACAGAGCGATAAGGAAAGAGCGTGGGTTTTGGGATAAAGAAGTGAAGACAGATAAAGAGAGAGAGAGAGAGAGAGAGAGAGAGAGAGAGAGAGAGAGAGAGAGAGAGAGAGAGAGAGAGAGAGAGAGAGAGAGAGAGAGAGAGGCGCCATCTTTCACTGTGGAGGATAAACTGATGTGAACGTTCCATATGACAATGACAGATGGGTCTTGGGGTGAAGACATAAAGAAAACTCTTCTTGTAAGGTTTCAAAAAAAAAAAAAAAAAAAAAAAAAGGCAGCAGCCTTCCACATGTCTAGCCACTCTCCCCTTCCAGTTCTAGGGGTTCCGCGTGTAATTCCTGCCGTGCTGTGTTCCCCCGCAGCGTGAGCCGGCGTCTTCCCTGTGCTGTGAGAGCACCGCGGCACTGAAGCACTCACCACTCGTTCCAATCCTTGGCCAGAGACGCGTGTCGCCTTTCATCAGGTCTGGATAGACTGAGCCTTGACGCCCGTTGTCTTTCCCTGGAGGTCGATAGCTATTACACCTAGGCTCCGCGATATCAAAGCAGTGAAATCACGTCAAGCTTTTGAACAGATCTTTGGAAACAGATTTTTATTTTATGTTCGTGAGCCCCACGCTGTGTCGGCCGCTGTGTTCGCAGTGATGAGTGTGTGAAGTTCTGCTGTTACATGGAAGCGTATACCGATCAGTTCGTGTCATCTCTTAAAATAGAGCTCGGGATGCGCTTTGTGTCGTGTTGTGACCTCTGTAGAGCTTGGATTTATGAGTAGATCAGGACGATGTTTACACGTTTCATATCTTAGCCTTTTTGGTTTTTTTTAGTGGGATTCAATAATGAGTTAAGGTGGACGTATCGTACGGTAGGCTACATTTTTACCCGTTTGCTTCATGAAGCTCTCGCTCTCGCTCTCTCTCTCTCTCTCTCTCTCTCTCTCTCTCTCTCTCTCTCTCTCTCTCTCTCTCTCTCTCTCTCTCTCTCTCTCTCTCTCTCTCTCTCTATCTCTCTCACACACACACACACACATACAAATGATTGTTTTGAATAGAGCTACGGCGGAATTCGATAACAGAGCCTAAGCATGGAAATACCACACGGAAGCTTTGGCAATGATAATAATATAATGATTCCTTAGAGCGAAAATCGTTTCCTCTCAGTTTTTTTTTTTTTTTTCTTTTAACGTTAGTGACAACGCCATTCTAGTTACAATTACTAATTTGGCTTTCACTCAGTGCGAATTAGATATCTCCAAACTCATTGGTTTCTTGTATACGACTCGGTAATCAAACATGATTATGCCTATAAACTAAGCCAAACATCTTAAAAACAGAGAGCTAGAACTATCAGTATTAAGCGGCTGAAGCCGTTGATCTTCACATCTACAGCACTAGAATTTACTATGTGCAACTATTTTGTTTGTAGCAGGACTGGAAGAAATCGCAACGATGCAAATAACTTGACATGCCGGGCTCCTGATCCTGGCTACCGTTCCTTGCCACGGGATGGTTAACTCAGTTATAGATTTGTCTGTGTGACGCTATTGCCATCGATAAGACACGAGGCGAGGCATTGATTGTATGTTTCACCCTTGTGACTGTTTGTGCAGCTGTTTGGCCTGAATTCCACAACACTGAGCGCTAAGTAGCTCTCCCTCGGGCGGCATCAAACGGATTTATGATGTATTGAACACGGTTTAGAAGCGTTCGCTGTGTTTTGCACGGTTTGGAGTTACAATTTTTGTCCATCAAGTACCGAGAGGTGAGTTTCATCTGAGCCGACGGTGTACTAGACTTCATGTATCTCTAATGATCTTGTATCTACTCCTTAGTTGCTTTTGTAACTTAGTCACTTTAATATCTTTTTGTCTCTATTCCTCTGCCACTTTCCAGTCTTTCTATCTATCCTCCTATGTATCACTGTCTCTGCCTCTTACCGACAATGTATCAATAGAACCATTTACTGGTTTAGCCCCGACCTTTTTGACCAGCCCATGGCCCATCATGCTACCCCTGGCGCGATCAGCTGCCGACATGCCCTGTCAGCATCACCAGTCTCGGTGAGTTCAAATTTCATCTCGAGAATTATTCTCGTTGTTTCTCAACTTCCACCATTTATGTATTCAGTACACTGCGACTCAAAAAAAAAAAAAAAAAAAAAAATGACGTGTGAAGAAGAATTCTTTTTGCAGATAGGATTCAAGTGGAAATTTTCTGTCGTGACTGATATGTGTCACATGAGAGACGTGTTAATTCTACTCGCGTCAAAGGATTTAGCCGTGGGGAACTTTTGAGTGAAACTAAATATTTCCGTGTTAGGAGCTGGCCAAGTATTCAACCTGTTGCTGCCAAGAATGATGTTTTTGTAGTTGATAATAGTTGTGATGATGTTGATGATTATTAACTCTTGTTTTGTTTTTTTAGATTTTTTTTTTTTTTTTTTTTTTTTTTTGTATGTGTAATTTAATTGACCATAAACGCAATGCATATAATTATATATATATATATATATATATATATATATATATATATATATATATATATATATATGTCGTGTACGTTTAGACCATGGTGAAGGCACATGCGCTTCTTTTTTTATAATTTTTTTTCTTTTTTGTTCGTTTGGTTGGTTTTTGTTTGTTTGTTTTTTTGGTTTGTTATTGTTGTTGTTTTTTTAATCTCCCATGCCTAGCTATATCTACAATTTTCTTTTTTTACTTTAGTTTGACTTGGTTTAGAGATTGGCATTCTTGCAAGCTCACCGCACGACGAGTAATGAACCCAGAGGTTGAATACAGATTGAGCAATTCACATTAAAGGCCTTGGTGTTTTCATTTCTATGTATTGGCAGAAAGAAAAAACATAGGGATTAGACAGTTGAAATTATTATAATGCTCTAGAACAGTGTATGTCAAAATAAGAGAAACGCGTGTCTCTCCGAAAGCAAGCGTTAACATCATAATCACCAGAGAGATGTTTAGAAATCTCCTAGAATAATGTCGTTATGTTCTGCTAGTTTATAAACAGTCAACCTGCCTCACAATATTGTAAGCCTGTGTAGGCCTAGCAGTTTGTCCTGCTGTGCTAGCCCCTCTGCCCCCATCTCGCCTACTGATCTTATCATGCAAGTTGTTTGTTTTGAGTACTTCACTGTTTGGTTTGAGTTAGCGCACGGGTAGACATGCAGGCATGGCGGTCAGGATGAGCTGTTTGCGTGATGTCCTATCGACATGTTCCGTGTGGACGGCAGTGATGAGAGTTCTGATGGTCATGTAGTGGAGCCTCCGTTGGGAATCCTGCAGGGTCCGATTCGTTGGTCTACATCATGAAGAATTCCTTGTATTTTCCCTACTTTGTTTAAAGGCAAAAGGAGCAATCTAGTTTCAAAATAAGGTTCGATATCAATCAATCAATACAATTCAATCCTTGTGTCTTTTTCTTTTTTTATTTCTTTCGTTCTATTTTTTTATTGACTTTATTATGAGATAGATGACCATAAAAACAACAAAAATCCATAGAGGCTGAAGTAAGTCCACGAGCAGCTTACTGCTGCAGTACAGCTTTATTCGCTTCTTCAAATCGTTTTATTCTCTTCTCTCTCTCTCTTTCTCTCTCTCTCTCTCTCTCTCTCTCTCTCTCTCTCTCTCTCTCTCTCTCTCTCTCTCTCTCTCTCTCTCTCTTTCCCCCTCCCCCTCCCCTTCCCATTTCCCACAATCTCTCTTCCATCCTCTTAATCTCAAAATCTACAAATCTAAAGCTGTTTATTTTAATATTGACTAGCTGCCTTTTTTTTTCTTTTTAATACCAATAACGGGTTGCCAAAATATTTGAATGCTTTTTTTTTTTCTTATAGTTGATCTTAAATGTATTGTAGACGAAATTCAAACCACTTTCGTGAAAGGTAACATCTTTGTAATGAGATGTTAGGTTTTGTTAGTTTTGATGTTATTGTTGTTGTTGATGTTGTTGTTTTCTTTTTTTTTTTAATCTCGATTTTGACTATTGAATACATAGCTTTGCAACATCGCATATTTTTTTTTTCCATTAACAAAATCGTAACGGGAAAGTCAAACAGGCTAATATTCAGTGTTCAAACTAAGAATGTTATAAAATTGACGGCCAGCCAGCGTGTATTTATTTGGCCCATTCTCCCGTCTGCGCATCGTTTGCTGGGGGCAAACAAAGAATATTGAGGGTTTTTTTTAGTCTTCGGCGGAAACAATGAAACAAGTTTCATAATATAATTGATTTTCCATCTCACACTTTTGTGATCTCTGTATCTATCTATCTATCTCTAGCTTGCTCGCTCGCTCGCTCGCGTATTTCTACAATATTCTTTTCTATATCCCACTACCTTTCGTTCTCTTTTGGTCCCTTATCTCTCCTATATATCCCCTCCCCCGTATTCTTTATCCCAACCTCCATCCATTTTCGGTCCTTTCTGTCTTTTGCTCCCCGTCTCTCCCTTGCAACCCTTTGTATTGCGCAATGTTCTCTTTCAGTAAGTCTGATCTTTTTTCAAAACCATGTTTGGGTCTTCCTATTTTCTCGACTAGCTCTCAACATGCTCTTTCAGAGCTCATTAATTTTTCTGACGTCCCTGAAACCCCTGAAGGCTAAGGCTCATCTATATGTGTGTGTGTGGGAAAGGGGGGGGGGGGGGTATAGCTGCCTGGTTTGGGCAGAACAAAATGTGTTTAGAACCTCAAAAGTGCACAAAGATAAGTCTAGATCTAGTTGCCGATTTTTTACTCAGTCTTGGAGCAGCAAATATATACAATTACTATGTTCGCGAAAAGTAAAGTTCGTCTCGATAGTTGAAAGTCATGTCATATTTCTGATTGCCATGTTTTTGGTCTATTCTGTTTTGATCGTTAGACTTGCTTATTCTTTCATTCAACCCGCAGAGTTCCGTCTGTCATGAATCCGAGTCGATGGCACACATAAAACACACATACACACACACACACACTCGCATTGGTTGTTAGAAGATGACGGAGAGATGAGCTACAGTCAAAGCCAACACTCCAAAGAGCGAAACTGGATTGAGAGAGAGAGAGAGAGAGAGAGAGAGAGAGAGAGAGAGAGAGAGAGAGAGAGAGAGAGAGAGAGAGAGAGAGAGAGAGAGAGAGAGAGAGAGAGAGATCATAATCGAGGAAAAATTAAAGAAGGGAAATAACATCGCATTTTTTGTTTTTCATTTAAATTATGTTAGCACACCCGATTGGGACATTTATCAACATGAATGATTGATCAAACTTTTGCTGGATATCTGTTTTCGGGAACAGACTGTGGCTGAAGGGGGTGGGGGAACCACTGTTGATTGAAGTCTGTCATGGGCTTCCGATAAATTTTGAAATGCAAAATGGTTTTTTTTTTCTTGTTGGATATGCCTACAGCAAAATTTCTTTAATTTGATTAATAGCACAAAGGGTTGTTAAATTAGTATGTTGACAATATTGATAAAACCCAACTAAAATTGGGTCGATGGAAACAACGTGGGTAGAAAGGAGAAATTCTGCAATGTGATCCTTTGATTGTTTTGAAAGAGCATTTATCTTTTTGTTATCTTTGATTGTTGTGAAGCTACTATACTGCAAGTCTTTTAGGGTTTGTTTTTCCCTAACCTTGGTTCTGGTGCTGTTTCGATGTCTTCAATAAAAATGCTTGACAATTCACACTCGCGGACTGATATTCCGTTGATCAATATTATCAGGATTCTAATTTTTTTCCACTAGAGTGTTATAGTTCTATGTAAGGGGATAGGTATCAGACACTAAGTAAGCGGTGAAACTTTGGCATTCTGTCTCTGTTTCGCGTAGAAACTTGCTGAACCGAAAAATCATTTCCTTGGAGATAACAAAATGCTAGTAATATCGGAATCTGAAAGCCGAGCTAGACATAACGCCTAGTGAAATCCCATTCCTATTATCAAACTTTTCTAAATCTATTTGTTTCCCTGAGTTGGATCAAAGACTTCAGGAATGGGGGGGGGGGGGTAGGTTGCTTAGATTTGTTTCAAGGTCCATCCAATCATCGAAGTGCGAAGCCATGAGCTCGCGTGCTGTGCATTTTGGTATATTTTGAAAGTATTCAGAGGCATGACTTTTTGTATTATTTATGAATAAGCAGAAGGCGTAATAGTCTAGATGTATTGTCTTTTTTTTTTTTTTTTTTTTTTTTTGGGGGGGGGGGGGGAAGAGGGGGGAGCGGTCAAATAAAGGTACCAAAACAAAACATGCACATGGCCACGCTTTACTTAAGTCTGTGGCCGCATCGAAATGGTGTCGGTGTATCGGGTACGGGCTCTTCTTTCTGAAACTCCCTCTCTCTGGATTAAGAACTAGGCCGAAGTCTAGATTCTGGCTCTCTTCTCGGAACACGGGTGTCTTTTTCGTTTTTTTCTTTTTTTAAGAAAAGCGGAACTTAAAGATGTTGATTCCAACCAAACAGGATGTTGGCATATTGGTTTTTTTTTTTTTTTTTTTTTTTAAATCAAATTTAGATATCAATTTTTTTGTGTGTTCATCCTGGTTATATTAATGCAAATGCGGATAGTTCGAAACCTAGGTAATATCTTACTTTTACACCAAGTCGGAAGTGTGGACGTGTCCCAAATAATTGGATAACAATATTCTCCAATATTAAAGTTTTCAAAAGTGGTGGTTTCTCTGAACAAAGTTAGCGAAAATGGAATTGCCTATTTACACTTGCCTTCCTGTTTTCTTCGTTTAAGTTGCTCGAGAAAATTAGACCTTAAGATGCGCTGAAAATGTCATTAATGAGGGAAGCTTTGTTTTAGGATGTTCCTGATTGAAAAGAAAAAGATTTTTCCAGCTGTTTTTTTTTAACTCTTAACTAAAAAAAATATCGCCCAATGACGTAGAGCAATGACACTCTTGTTATTTATTAATACAGAGAAAAAATCGGTCAAATTTTCAGCTCCTGGTCTATACTTCCTACTCATCTCTGTATAATACCTAAAAAAAATACCGCCAAATGACGGAGAGCACTAATCAGCTACTTTTGTTATTTATTAATAGTGAAAAAATCATTTGAATTTTCAGCTCCTGATCTATCCTTTTTTTTTCTTTCTTTTTTTTTTGGCTATATCTATGTTCTTGTCGTAGGCTCAAAATGATTTTTGTTTTGGAATTTTTGCACAGTGTATGAAATGCAAACGGGATTCCTGCTCAGCACATGCTTCAACAAATCCAGAAGCCGCGTTCGCCACTGTCTGGTGCTACTAAGAAGTACGGTTTTGAGTTCTGCAGACACCGTGCGTGCCCTGCTCAAGCCAGCTCTCCAGCTCATATTTTCAGCCCTGATCAGCCTGTCGGAGGCTTGTTTCACAAGTTTCTCAAGTAGTCTTGATATGGACGAATAATATCAAAGAATCAAGTTCACCTAGTTTGTTGGCTTTACAAAATCAATTAAAAAATTCAGAGCTTCCATCTCCCCCCATCCCTTTTTTTCCCTCCCCACTAATTAGCACAGACCCTTCACGTGCTCTCACACAATGCTTTTGTTTGCCAGAGCACGAGATGGAGCAAAACAAATAATCCTACTTTCAGTTGAAGACGCCTAACCGCCATCAGAAAGGTCCTCAATCAATGGTCGTGGATAGGACCTGGTCCTGAGAGGTGTCTGCGGTTTTGGGTTTAGGAGAGCTGAGGGCAAGACGTGATCTTGCTCAGACGCTCACCACTGCAGTAGCATTAGTATTAAGCTCGGAGCTTGAAATAGATTGAAACTACAAGACCATAATGCACTAGAGTGATTGCAATAGGAAGAAAACAGATATTCTTTTCACTTCCCTCTATCAAATGCTTCTTAACAATTATCAGTCTAAAAGTTCTATAGCTAGGTCTAGATTTTTCTGAGTAAGTTGGAAAGGTGAAGCATAGTTTGGAGGACAGGATTTCATTGCTGACAATGAATGTCTTTGCTGAGACGATAACGTTTCTCCTCTCTCTCTCTCTCTCTCTCTCTCTCTCTCTCTCTCTCTCTCTCTCTCTCTCTCTCTCTCTCTCTCTCTCTCTCTCTCTCTCTCTCTCTCTCTCTCTCTCTCTCCCTCTTTCCCTGTCTCAGTCTCAGTCTCCCTCTCTCCCTCCTCTCTCCATCCGTAAACGATTGTTTACTTGTTGCAAATCTTTCTCCCGGTTTTTTCCCCGCCCAGAGGCAGATAATTCAGACTTTTTTTTAGAATGGTTCACACTGGATGGAAAATAACACATAGCTAGATTACATACTTTTTGTTCTATTGTGCGTATTGCGTTTGCGTCATTGCACAAGCTTGTTTCTATGGTTAATCATCTTAAGATAATCACGTTTCTATCACATCGCCATTTTCAAAGATTTGATTCCTTCCTCTTTAAATTTTTCTAGGGCACAACAGTTTTTGCGATGTATCATATTTTTTTTTTCTTAAGCATGCTTGTGTTTCTGCCAAGGCGTGTTGTATAGAGTAAAGAAAGCTCAGATTCTAAAGAAATGTAATGTGGAGCAGAATTGTCTGTTCGTATCGCTTATAGTAGAGAGAAATTTTATTCGAAATATCAAATCTAAATATTTTCATACATAAGAAAACTATGTGGGTTTAGAATCATCGTATGTACAAAATAGTTATGGAAAAAAGCAGTGGTGCAGGTAAATGCATCTGGCTTCATCTAGATCTAGCTTAACTCGTTTTAATGCCTGATCCTACACAAAGTTTGCAATTTATAAAGAAACTACGAGAGGGGCACAGAGAAACAAAGAATGAAATGGAAAAAGTGGAGCGCGGGGAGAGGACGGAAAGGGGGGGGGGGGGGGGAAAGAGAGAGAGAGAGATACCGAGAAAGGAAAGAGGGTGATCCGGTTTTGACCATACGAGATTAAAAAAAGAGGAAGAAGCAGAAAGTCCAATGAGGCAACAACAGAAAAGTTATTCCGGGTTTTCAATATATATTTTTTTAATTCTGCTTTCCGTCCAGACGTCTTTTGTAAAGTAAGAAATCAATGAAGATTGGAAAGGCCGCCCTAAATAAGCATATGACACAATTCTGTGTGCCCAGCAGCAGGCTATAATATCATGTATATTTAGATCTAGCATTTACGTTAATCTTCTATGTAGTTAATATGGTGTGGAAATCCAACCGGTCAATTTGACCTTCATGGTAAATTCACGGGGTTGTTTGATCCACACGGATCTGCCCTGTAAAGTATGGGTAAACTATATTAAGCAAATTACACACAGGTCAGGAAGCTTAGAGAGTGTGGAACTATTCAAAGGATACACGCCAGGATTTCCTTTTCTTTTCATAGTCAAGGGAAAACCCTTAAGCCCTGAGCTCTATGTCCCTTCACAGCCTTTCCGGTTATCACTATTTAAGAGTCCTCGTGCACTTCGAAATAGGACACCTAAGATCAGCTTGACCCTGTGACTGGAAGTTTATTTTTGGGTTGGGATTTCCATTGGTTGCTTTGAATTGTCATGTCCTACTGTTCGATGTGACCTCCGGGTGTGACAAAGAACATAATTGGTTTCCGGGGCTCATTCTCTGTGCTGAAACAGTATCACATCATCACAAGTTTACCTGCGCCTGTTTTCATCGAAAAGAGACGCGTTTTGTCGTATAGGAAGCGAAATTTATTCTTATGTTCCAAGTCGATGATTTTTTTCCCCACTTCACTCTTTACTTCTCATTTTCTGTCTGGCTCGTGGCGTTGTGTACACTTTGAGAGTGATCTGTCCAAGAATGATTTTAAAAAGAAACTATTTAATCGCCACAGCTATCGCAAAGGTTTTGTTTTACCCGTGTCCCACTTTGTGAATGAGTAAAGTGGAGGTGGTAGATCTTTAAAGACTTTAGCTCAATATAGGATCAGCCCATTATGAGTAATTCTGTTATTTGCGTTGTGTCTAAATGGACCGGGGAAAAATAGGTGGGGAGGGCATGAGTTGGAGTAAGTGAGACACGTAGAAAAAGAGGTTGGGGGAAGTGAGGGTTTAAATGGAATTTCACAGAAACGATTTGGCCCGCAGACAAGGCTTCCAAAAATAGTGGCTGCCCTCCCCCAAGGGTATAAAGGAAGGGAAATACTTGGTCGCTATTTTTAGCCTGGAATTGAGTGCGAAACCCCAGCCGCATGGTATCGCGCGTGTTGTGTTGGGTCGTACCGGATCTATTAATAGCTTCGCCACGGAAGAAGAGCTATATTAAACAAAGCCGCATTTCAGCAGACGCCAGACGTGTAAAACAAATTAAACATGCTACAATTTGTTCAGCACCTTTGAATATTTCTACGTTCATCCTTCTCTGCCCAACCTTCATGTGTTTCAGTTCATGCAGCAAAATTGTTACTTTTCAGAGACTGAGTGAAAATTATACTTGGTTTAAGATTTTCGATCATTCTAAAGGAGTACGGGATTTAATCGTCTAAATGGCTTGGTTCTTTTGATCTTTATGCCAATTCCTCGGACATTTTGTTTTTAGTTTTAGTCAACGGAACCGACCGTGACCCTATCGCTCGTGGAAAAAGTCGTATAGCGCGTTTGTTCAAGCGGGTTTAATAGAGCCTGAAGATAATAAAAAATAGTTTTACTAGGCCCACTAATATAAATTTACAATACAATAGCAGCAAAATGCAACAATTCTATCACTGCGGCATGGAGTACTTCTACACTACCTGTTGGCCACCATACTCCCCAGGCCTTTGGCACCAGTATTATACTGTAGCAGCGACTGCAACTATCTGTCGGGACAATATGGGGCTTGTATATTTCATTCAGGTAGTAGTTGGCTGTTGATATTTCTTTTCCTTCAGTTTCTTTTTTTTTTTTTTTTACTGTTTTCATAACCCTATTTTATATATGAATAATTATGTGGTACCTACCTGCCTGACTATTGATACACTGATTTCTTGATAAGTAATATAGATGAACATACTGTTTGCTTTATCGAAAATATTGACCTAAATCGTTTTGACCCTCATACTCATCGTCATCATCATTTGATCATCACCGCCAACATTGTCATCATGGTCATCATCGTCATCATCATCATCATCATCATCATCACCACCATTATCGTCATCATCACTGACACCACCACCATCATCACCATCATCATCATTATCATCGCCATCATTGTCATCATCATCATCACCACCATTATCGTCATCATTACTGACACCATCATCGTCATTATCATCATCATCATCATCATCATCATCATCATCATCATTATCATCGCCATCATTGTCATCATGATTTTCATTGTCATCATCATCATCATCATCATCATCATCATCATCATCATCATCACTATCACCATCATCTTCATCATCATCATCATCATCATCATCATCATCATCATAGATTCGCATTCTCCTTCCTTCTATCCCTATCGTGTTCTCTTTCGGCATTAGTTACTCTTTGATCTTCTCTGGCGAAACTAAGTTCCGTAGCCTATGTTTGCTTGACAATTACGTTTCAATGAGTGTCAACTCATAAATGTGTTTTGTTAATAAGTTACTACTACTACTTCTACTACTACTACTACTACTACTACTACTACTACTACTACTACTGCTACTGCTACTGCTACTGCTACTGCTACTGCTGCTACCGCTACCGCTACCGCTACCGCTACTGCTACTGCCACTGCCACTGCCACTGCCACTGCCACTACCACTGCCACTACCACTACCACTACCACTGCCACTACTACTACTACTACTACTACTACTACTACTACTACTGCTGCTGCTGCTGCTGCTGCTGCTGCTGCTGCTACTACTACTACTACTGTTATTATTATAATCATTATTTTAAGTGCGCACTTGCTAGTCAGATGATCAAATCTAGCCACTGAAATCCGACAATTCCCGTAGTCTGTCATCTAACTCAGTCATTATTATGCCGTATTCTCCAGCTTATAACAAGCTACGCAGTGATGCTCCACGTCCAATGGCCGTGTCTTCGCCTTATCGTTTCTTTTACGTCGCTTCCAAGCCAGATCGTCAAGTGGCTTCAGCAGCAACTACGACTGCAAAATTTGTTTTATTTTCTGCTTCGGGTTTCTGTGTTTTCAAGCAGGATAAACAATCCCATTTCCAAATCAAAATTTTTCTTTATTTTCAACAGTTATCCTCCGTGATCGGTCTTATCTTATGATTGTCATCATGGCTGTCTCCTTTTGTTTTCTCTACAAATGTTTCTTTCTTTCCTTCTTTCTTTCAAACTTAAATCACAATTCACCATCAAGGATCAATGCACTTTTTGGTGAGTTTTGTTTTCAGAAGATGCCCCTTCCTATCTCCCCCCCCTATACTTAACTTTCCTTAAATGGGTTTTTATAGTGCCCTTAATCTTTTGTTTGTCTTCTCTCTGTAAACTTGGTTTGTTTGTTTTATCACAGGAGGGTCCCGAGAGTGAAGTGGACGAGAAGATGGGGAACAACTCCAGCAAGCGGCACGCTGTCCCCTCGGTATACTACGCCCCTGGCTATGGCGTGTCCGTTGGCGCGCGCCCGCCCTTGCTCTCTAGGGAGCTTGATGTGGATGAGGACGTGGCCGACAGCGCCAGCAGTAACGTGAGGCTCCGTCCCCGTAGGCCCGGTCAGCAGGCAGCATCAATCCGTAGAAAGTCGCCGTCCCCCGCCTCTGATAAAGACTCCGCCATTGGAGGCACAGTTGGCTGCGGCTCGGAGATGAGCCAGAGCATGTACAGTGAGCTCAGCAACAGGGACTCTTTCTACTCTACCTGCACGGCCGAGAGTGGCTTCGATGATCTGGGATTCTTGGACGATCTGAGAACCGGCGCCACGGCCTCTAGGCTCAGCGGCAGCCCAGGTTCGCTCAAGGAGAACTTCAGCCCAAACTCTCTGAGGGAGCGGAATATGCAGATGCTGTACCGGGCTCATCACGGCTACGACGCTGGTCTCAACAGCCTGGGCCGCAGCGTGAAGCCTGGCTTGGACACACTCTCCGACTGCAGTAGCGAGCGTAGCGGAATCGTTTCCAGCTGTAGCGTGCGCAGCAGTTGTGACGGCGAATCTACGGGTTTCTCCACCAAAGTCAGGACAAACAAGGATCCGCTGCTGCACAAACTGACTTCGGATTCTGTGCGGAGCAGATCGCCCGCGAGGACGTGTTCCCAGCAGAGTCAAAGGTCTCAAGACAGGTCCAGCCAAGGCAAGTCTCAGGTAGAATCCCTGTCCGGCAAGTGGGATCCGCTAGTTGGCACTGGTTTCCTATCGTCAGGAACTGTCAGGTCCAGTGAGTCTTCCCCATATCATACTCGGAGATCGTCTTCCCCGCGCGGCAGACAGGACCAGTCTCCACTGCGGTCCGCCAAAGTTTTGCCTCAAGGCTTAAGCGGCCTTGACCCTCTCTCAGACTGTGGTGATTTTGACCTTGATGCCTCCGAGTCTATACGAAGTTTTAATTCGAGTGCAGATGAGGATATAGACTGGAACCTGGAAGATTACGACGACGATGTCCGCGAGATGATGTCCACCGTGCCTCCTCTCAATCAGTCCCTCACAGACATTCAGTTCAAGGAATCTCTTATGCAGCGTATCCGCGAATGGTCGAGCTTTGCGGAGGAATACAACAAGTCCAGGTCGCCCACGCCAGGCTCCTCCCCGCTCAGGTTTGTTCGCCGCAGCCGGAGTCTAGACCGGCATTTGGGAGATCCGGGCTCTGTGCTCGTGTCTGATGCTGCTGAACTTGCCGCCTCCAAACAGCTGGTGGAACTCGAGCCTACCACTGAGAGGAATCTAGAAACTCTGGAGTACGAACTGCAGGATATTCAAGGGGAGTTTGAGTCTATCACCTCCAAGCTCCATGAACTTATTGAGCAAGGCCAAGAGAATCCCAACATGTCTCCTACTGGCGGTAACGCTTCCTTAAAGTCTTCCACCTCCCCGCACCAACCCTCTCCTCAGTCCCTTCACAGCCAGTCTGGGCCCAACCCGTCCCTTTTATCACAGAGCCAAAAACTGCAGCAGCAGCATCTTCATCACAGCCATCATCACCATAAACATCACTCTGCACCATCACGTGGGGTGGAGTCAGCTAAACTGCGCCGTCTGCGCACCAAGTGGCAGCGCGTACCCAGCTCGGCTTGCTCCAACTCGAGCCGCAGCTCGCGCGCCAGCAGTGTGGAGTACGCTTGGGACTTGGCCGACTACAGCACCAACACCAGCGGTAACATCAGCACCGACAACAACGTGAGCAGCCAGGCGTCTCCGTCCAGGTCGAGTCATCTCCAGGGAGAAGGGCTAGCAGTAGCAGGTCAGTACATAGAGCTGTTTGGTAAAGTCATGATTCAGTGTGTCATGTGCAAAGTAATTGTTTTAAATGTAGTATACACTGTTTCAAGATAACACTTTGCAAATTGAGCCTTCGAATATCTAAAAAGTTCGCAGGATTCATGTCTAAAAATTTTATGAGATGGTTGGAGATTATATTACACTGTTTCCGTGTTTCTGCATAGTGTAGGACAAGAGAAGAAGAAGAAAAAAAAAGACTTCAGGAGGGGTGAGTGTTTTTGGAATGTGTTAACGTTGATGTGATAATATGGGAAAATGTTAATTCCAGTCAACATAATAAACCTTCGGCATGAAATCCTTTGCCCTATTTGTATCGTTTTAGGAGGGTGAACTAACTTGTGTAATATGTCTTTGTCGCACGCGTTCGTTGGCTTGGTGACAATTGCACATCTCATGGCTCTTCTGATGAAATAGGCAATCTAGGCAGGCTAACAAGGGTCAACTTTGGAGATTTTTAATATTTTGTAGCCGCCAGCTACATGACACACAACCAACCACGCCTGCTAAGTTATGTGCATGTTTTGAATAACCAGTCCGGACACAGGAGGCCATTGAACCTAGATCCGAGACGATTGACCTAAGTTCATCTTCCTGAATTATTAAAATGCACCTGACACTTGTGGCTTCAGACACTCGATTGGGTGGCTTTATTTTCAGCTAATCAGAAGTTAAGAAGAGAAGTTAGTATGGAGGGCTGGTTGTGTTTGGTTTTGCACACTTCACTGTGGATGTACTTGAGCAGTAAATGTTAACATATTAGTGTGTATTAGTCCTCGGTGTATATGCACACTTGTTAATACTGTCATTGGTAAACCAAGGAACCGATGTGTGGAAAAATTAGAAGATAAACGTATAAAGTGTATGTTTAATACCTTGTAGACCGCGTATCTTGAACAAGAGCATAGTATGTTAACTGAACACAGACACTCCATAAAAGAACAAAGAAAATTACAGAAAATTGCTTTCGAGAGGGAAAGGGGACGCGCCGTTATGTAACCTGAGGAGTCTCCGAGAGCAATCATTGAAATGAAAAACAGTGGGTTTGAATTGGGTGGTTTCTAATCTTAGTTACTTGATGGGAAAAGGGTGACACTTTGGTTTTGTTAGTAGGGGACTAAATAATACAGTTCATAATATAACCTACCAATAACGTGATTATTTATGCGATGTTAAGGCTTTGAAAAATTGTGCTGTTTTTGCGCAGTGAACACTGCCCCAATGTTACGGAACGGTATAGCCTGTTCTGCGAGCTTCCTCTTTTTCCTGCTTAAGTCCCAGGGTTAGAAATTTAGTTAGAACCAGTGGTGACACCAGGTCGTTTCTGCCCATTTTTCGTCTTATAAGGAATGGCTGTCTGACATGAAGCTTGGTATGTACATGAAATTCTTTCTCTCTCTCTCTCTCTCTCTCTCTCTCTCTCTCTCTCTCTCTCTCTCTCTCTCTCTCTCTCTCTCTCTCTCTCTCTCTCTCTCTCTCTCTCTCTCTCTCTCTCTCTCTCTCTCTCTCTCTCTCTCTCTCTGTCTCTCTGTCTCTCTCTCTCTGTCTCTCTCTCTCTCTCTCTCTCTCTGATAATGGACAATTGCTGGAGCATGTTTGACCAGTCTTATCTCAGTGTTTCTTGGTTTTTCTTCCAGGTGTGGAGGTGATCAACATTACCCCTCCTGGGAGTGTCGCAGCCTATGCTGAACAAGAATGGAAGGGAAACACAGACAAGGCACGCGTCATTCGACAGGTGAATTGATTTATGTATCTTAATCTAGTTCCTAATAAATAGCCAGCAAACTGAAGAGATGAGGCCACACACCTGAGAAAATAGACAGTAGGCTCGTCACCAATAAATTTGAATCTGAACCATGAGTTTAAAAGAATATTCTGGAGATAAGTAACTTAGTCGATGGAATTGGATTTTAGACCAAAAGTGTTCCTCTGGTTGAGCTATACATCAGATTGGTTATTGGTATTTAAAACAGAAGAGATCATTTTATGCAACAATTAAGAACATTTAAAGGACGTTGATTAAGCAACCTTTTTTGATATTACTAGTGGTTTTTCTCCCTATCAACTTATTGATATCAACTTCCCCACAATTCTCTTTTTTTTTTTTGTGTGTGTGTGTGTGTGTGAGTGTTCTGCTTTTTTAATTATTTTTTATATTTGTGTTATGCTTTCAATTAGCGTTATGACGGTCCTTTCAACTTCAACTTGTTTAAAACCTGTTACCTCAATGTATTTCAGGGTTATGCTCGAGTGCCAGGGCTGCTAGCATGCCATAGGATGAGCGTGATCAGAGGAGATAACTACTGTGGTCTGCGTAGCGTTCTATTCCAGGTTCTCTCCTCAGGACTCCGAGTCACTCAGGGTTGGTCAGGCATCATCGGGATGATGGATAGCCTGCACGGCTTGTACAACAGCGGCCGGGCTGGGCTCAGTGAGTGGACATTTGCTCACCGGTTGCCCAGTCACTGCACTGACCGCCTGGCCTCCATGTCAAAATGTGTGCTGTCTCTCTATGCTACTGTGAGTTGACCTTAATGTTGGTTGCTAGTTTTGTGATTGGTATGAATGTTCGGAGACAGCTGCTTATTTTAACCCTCTTCTCTAGCAAAAATACCACCTCAAAAATATGTGGATTCATTGAAGTAAAATCAGCTCAAAAGATTGTAACTATATATATATATATATATATATATATATGTGTTTATTCAAAATATTCCTAATAGGTAAACTGTAGAATAAAGATACACCTCTAGTAAGACCAGTTTCTCCCTCTACAATTTACTTGGAGTCACTGTAGGATAATCGTTGAGGAATTTTCACAAGAAAGCTTTTTTAATGATTAAGCTAAGTAAACCTTTTTCAATCACAAATAAAATGGTTAAGCAGAGCTGTAAAAATTGGAATGATTAGCACAAGTTGTATGTAAGTAGACATTAACCTTTCAAGAGATAGTCTTTAGAATTGCTGTGCAGCTGGTGTATAGAAAGACGCGAAAGTCTTGAGCATTTTTTTTTCTCTGAAGAGACAGAAGAAAAGTATATTGAACAAGTCTTGTACGAATGCAGATAATAACATGCTCAAATACTTTGTTAAAAAAAAGTGTTAATTTAAAGTGGAACATGGATCATTTCATCATACTTTTTCAATCAGATTGAAGAAGTTTGCAACCTGCCAACACAGCAAGAACGAGAGAGAAGGACCATCGGCCTGTTGAACTCTGGTGCCACCTTTGACCTGGAACTCATGGAGGGGTTGAAAGTCATGATGCTGCTGACCCTTTCAGATCTCCACAGACGCATCAGTGATGGAGAGGATGTACCCATTTTCAGCCACCTGCTATTTGCTAGAGATTCTTCCCAAAGTGTGGGCGATTTCTTGAGGAATCATCTCAATGCTGTGGGAGACTCGGCAGGCTTAGAGCAGGTATTTAGTCATGCGCATGTGTCTGTCAATGTTTTTGAATCTCTCTTTTTTGTTCAAATTGGTCTTGACATATTCAGTGAAAGCTTTTGCCTTGAAATGGTGGAATTTCCTATTGCGGATTTAAGTTACTTATTTATGTAAGGGGTCAGATGAGGCCTCAAATGATCTCTTGGGATCTGTTTGATAAGCTGGAGAAGGCAAAGTGTATACAGTGGAACTGGGGATTAATGACAACTCTGGATCTTTTTATAAAGTAACGTTATAGCTAGGGTTGTTATTATTCTTGCAAAAGGGAATGATGAAGAATTTATTGTGATGAATTGGAGATTAGTGGTTTTTGAAAATCTTTGCTGTGAGTGAGATGCATAGGTCTTGCGTACCACGCCTAGCTCGCTGGACCACACGCTGTGTTATACCACAGCTGTGGTGATACTGAAACTAGGCTTAACAGGAGGGAACTGGTGGAGAAACGGCATGAAAGCCTACATCGCTTGTTTGTTTGTACCGTAGCAATGCAGGCAAGACAAAATGCTCGAGATTTTTTCCCATGAAAAATTTTTGTGCTTTCCTTTCCTTTGTACACTCAGATCAAGTTATCGTTATCACAGGGGGAAGCGGTATCAATACACTTATTGCAGAAATGAATTGAATCACTTAAATAAAGGAAAAAACAGGGATTTTTAGATCTGTCATTACAGCAATGGTTGTCGCTATTCGAGGTGTTGTTAAATATGGTTTCCTCTTTAGACAGTGCCCAACAATCATTTCAGGTAAAAGAGACTTTTTCACTTTTCACATGTGACATCTGAAACTAAGTTGTATTTTTTTGTTTGTTGTTTTTTTTTCTTTTTTTAACAATACCTTATTTCTACTGAAAAACCAAATGAAATTGATAAAACCTATTGTTTATTCAATCTTGTATGCTTTATTCAACAGGTGGAGATGTGCCTGCTGGGCTTTGCTCTGGGTGTGAAGATTCGTGTTTTGCGCCTCTCACAGTTTGGACAGCAGGACTTTGACTGTATCTTCCCCGAGGATGTCCCTGAAGACTGGCCAGTGGTCAGTTTGATAGCTGAAGATGATAGACACTATAATGTTCCTCTACCATAAACAAACTTAGCTTGTTAGCTGCTGTCAGGACACTTCCATACTTTGTCTTCCCTTTGGATGAGTATGTGTTATGGCGGATCTTTTCAGATGGAATGTCAGTCTGCACTAAATGTCTAGTCACCAAGCAATCCTGAAGGGAGCATCTAGTGTCTATGCTGACCTTGTTTCTCACTACTGTTCACACCATTTTACTGTATGGATGATCAGCCCATCGTGTGAGGGTCCCAGAGTCTGTGACTTACATAAAATACAGTTGCTAAACTAGTTAAATCGATGTCATTTTTGTACATTGTATCCAAATAAAATACTTTTGTGTAAAGTTTGTGTAAAACACCTGTTTAAACAATAATTTATCTTGATGATTTATGTTTGTGTGGGATGGTAAGGGGGCCATAATTCATGCATGATCCAATGGAGTCTTTGTCAAAGAGGTCACATGATCACAACATCTGTAATCAAGACAGTATCTAAGCTCATTGTTGAATTTAGTTGTGTTGAAGATTAAAATGTTCCATTCTATAGTTATGTAAACTACAGATGCATTGTGAGATTTTTTTAAGGAAATTATGAGAGAAAGAAAAACAAGTTTTATGATGATCCACAATATGTTTTAGTATGGGCACCATAAGGATCTGCAAAATGTTTTAAGATGAGATAAAGTTAGCGGTCAAGTAATAGGAGGAAATTTAGCTGCAAATCCTTTGATATGTTATACAGTATAGGTCTGATAAAGGAATGGACCTCAATTTTTTTTTTTAGGATTAATCATTTGCTGATCATGTTTCATGGTAATTCTTGTCAGTGTCATAGTAGAATAATTTTAGACCGAACGTCAGCAAGAGAATATGAAATTGCCAGTCTTGGTATGTAAGAGGGAAATTCTCATGTTACAAGCCCCAATGCAGGTATCCCATCGGAGTTTTAGATTTAATGACAGACTTCACAGAGAGCAGTGAAGTATATTTCTGCCCAAGCACTGCTGTTGTCCACAGAATATTATCCTATGCACATTTTGTTGTTCAAACCCAAGTTATTGTTCTAATGCCTTTCCAGTCCTTTTTTTCTTTTCTTCTCTTTTAAATCATTTTCGAGAATACAAAATCTCTCTTGGATTTAAGGCTCAAACTTTGTATAAAATTGAACAGAAAGTGAAAAGAATAAGTTTAAAGATTCACAGTAACTAAGGGCATAGTTAAAAACGTTTATGGTTTGAAATGGTCATGTATTACTAGACTTTTGTTTTCTTAGAGGAATATTTTGAACTTGTTTTTCTTTTTTGATTTGTCTGAGGTTGGATACAAGATGCAAGTATCACGCAACGATTTTTAATGAATCTTTTCATGATTTTTTAATCATTTCAAAACGAATAAAAAAAACAAAACAATTATGCACCTTTGTGTTTTATCTTTACAAAAGAAATAATTGTTGCTGCTGTTTTTGTACTTTTTGTAAAGGAAATTGTACTCAAATCACTTGTCTTTTTGATTGTCTCATGGCCTATGGTATCTCTTCTAGTCTCATGCTTTTTTTTAAATAAGGTTTTTATTATAGATCATCACAAAAAGGTTGACTCATCAACTTATCATTTACTTCCTTCCAAATTATGGTTTGTGATCTAATTTTGTTCCTCAATGTTTTGCCCTTAAACTGAACTTTTCTTTGTTGCCAAATCTTAATTCACTGCCATTATTGTAAGGTGCTTCTTATTTTCATGAAATTGCATGATCACAATGAGTCAGGTAGAATGGTTGGATAGAAAAAAAATGAAATAAGATTCATATCTATGGGAAAACAACTGATTTTCTTTCAATTTAGGGTCATAACTTGTATACATATATACTCTTTACTTCCGATACAAAAATGATTTATGAAAACATTTGGTTTTGACATGTCTCAATCTACACAATTGTTTACTGAAAAGTGTTCATCATTTTCCTGATATCTCAATTTTTTAGTTCTTTGTGTTTTGGAATGCATTATATTTCTTTGTAACTTTTTCTTGAGGAAGAGAAAGGCTAGTATTTACTTTTAGTTTAAGTATTATCCACATATCAAAGCAGTTGTTTTTCGGGTTGTTGTTTTTTTTAACAAATTGTCAGGATTGTACAGATTTAGGGGGAAACTCATCTGTATAATATGTTTACAAAGCTAAGTTTTTAGTTGTTTTTTGTTTTTTTTTCAGGCAGCAGCTTATAATGCTAAATTTTGATTTTTTTTTTTATATTGGTTAGAAAATTTAAATATTGGAATCAACATGAGACTAAGAGATTAGTGTCTGAGTTTGAAGAAATAAACATATAGATATTTATTTGCTACTTCAAATTGCCATTTTTTGAAAATAGAGCACATTGAAGATGTCATTGTAATTTGTTCTAAATTGTAGTTTCAGGTTTCTGATCTCAGCCTTATTTCTTAAGACATGAGGCAAAATGTTGTGTCTCTTTAATTTTGGTATGGAGTTTTTTAGATGGCTTCTGTTGGTGCAGTAGGGTATTCAGGTCTTCATGTCATTATGCATTTTTGATATGGAAAGAAAAATCCAAAAACAGATAAAACTTCAACATTTTATTTTGCAAATTACCATTCGGATGTTTTATCTCACGTTAGTCCACAGTAAAGCTCAATCATTTTGGCATTTTACCTCTCCATTATATTATAATTAAAGAGGACTTGAAAACAATAGTTTTTTTTTTGCATTATGGTTGATTTTTTTTTTTTATGTACATCTGTGCGTTGGGTGGGGAAAGTTGCTCATTTTGATGATAAAAATTATCTGTGTGTACAAAATCCTTTACTATTTCTTAGCTATTTTCTTGTCACCTGATCGGAGCTTTCATTTGTTTTTGTTCCTCCAATTTTCCGTTTCATGATGAAAAGGATATCAACAAAATGATGAAGTAAGGATTAAAATTTGATGACTGTCTAGCAAACTCTAGTAAAACCTCCCATGCTTTTAACAAAATTGGTAACATTTTATAGTACAAAAGTTATTAAATTGCAAAGTTTAAGAGCAAGTGCATAACAAGTCTATCAAAAGCAATATAGAGGATTATTTCATATGTTTTTGTTTTCTGAGAGTAATCAAAATTTACATTTACAAATTTTTCAATGGGAAGTGTAAATTTTACAAAAATAGAATGTTGTGAAATTAAATTTTCTATAATGCTGTCAGAATATATTTTCAATAGGAAAGTTATCATCTCGGAGTAATTTTTTGGGCTCAGATATTCAATAAACTTGACACTTTCGACCTTTCGTATCAGTCAAGATTATTGTTTTATATTAAATAATGTGTATCTCTTATATAGAGTTAAACTGATTTTGGAAATAGAATTTGTTCATGTACGATTCTTATTAACGAAGTCTTTCTCATTATTTCCACCATATGCCTTAATCTCACATAAACCCAGGGTATGGATAATACACCATGTTTATCTCTTTAAAAATATGGTTGTTGGTACATGTGGTTTTGTTTACATTATTTTAAACACTAATGTCTGTTTTTATTTTTCCATAAAAGAGGAGGTATTTTTAGGATTATGCAAGGGACTAAGGATATTGTAATTAATCAATAAGCAGTGTCTGTCTGTTGAGTGAAATCTCTATAATGAGATGAAACATGTATTTCCATGCTACTATGATCTTCATGCTCTATCACTGTGCTGTTTATTTATCAAGGTGCTGACACTTAGCAATTGTATTATGAGTTTTTCTGAATTTTAATTTGCTTGATGTGGATTTATTTCAACACATACACAATTAGAGATGACGTCTTTCAGTTGACCTTGATTCCATTATTGCTCTTGATTGTAGCCATTCTATTTTCACTCAAGGACAAGAAAGGAATCACGCTCAAAAATGTTTTCAATAGATCAACTTATTTATTCCAGGTACACAAGAGTTATTGTTGTTTATATAAACACTTAAGGTTTGAATTTCTGTCATTCACTCATCCCATGGGCCAAAACCTTCTTGATGTGAAATTACAATTGTTTTTGTTATTTATAAGGGTATTTATGGTCGATAAATAATCTGAAGGCATCATTGATGTTGTATAATTATTACTGACAATGACAATGAACGTTCAGCAGAAATTTAGAATTTTTTTTTTTTTTTTTTTTTTTGGGGGGGGGTTCAATAAATGTACTATCAAATTTATTAGTCCAAACTAACCAGAGTGATGTATGGGTGTATGTTTATATATAATTTTGACACTAGTTTTTCCAATATTATTACTTACTTATTTAAGTTAAAACTATTTACCCTAGAACAGTATATGACTGTAAGTCCTCCTTTTAAAATGGAGAATAGATAAAGACCTGTTGGCTTCTGCTTTAATGAGAGATATTTTCTTACAGAATTTGTGCATGACCGAATCTGATGTAAAAGTTCAATATTGATATAAGTAAAATTATTGCAATGGAGAATTCTTCTGCATGTGATTTCCATCCTGAAGATATAAACAGACTGTAAAGTGAAACAGTGTGCCTGTGTGTCACTCCATTTAGCTGTGATGTTTTTTGATTATCTGGTCTGCTATATCATCATTTCTGCTGACTTTCATTAGACCATGTGTAGATGATCTCGCCAGTTGACAGCATATATATATATATGTGCACTAATTAATGGGTCAACCAAAGCTAAGAATGTCTGAAATAATTGTCAACATAAAACTAGACATGTAGCAATTGTGGAACTAGCTAGGCTTCAAACTGTGCCCCTGCTCTCATTTTAACTTTTGAGCGGGTCAAGATTTTTCCCCTTCCTGTACAGCTGAATTGCCCAAGTAGTCAACCTGCTTACCTCTCTTAACCATTTATATCTGTGTGCTAGGTAGCGGATTGTTGCCAGTCGAATGGGAAACTGAAAATAAAACAGGGCAACTTTTCCAAAAAAGGAGATTGCCTTAAACCTGATATCATGGTTTTTCTTTGTTGTTTTTTTTTTTGTCTGTGTACTTGGCCTTTTTGTTATCATCATAGATGTGAGGTTATATGCAGAGACATTACATTAAATTAATTTATGGGTAATCATATCTGTTGCAGCATTGATGTATTGTCCAATTTGTGATCTGACTGAATCCTCGACACAGAGTGTTTTAAGTCTGCACACCTAAGGAACATTCAATAAGAAAATAGAGTGGAAAATTGGTAAAAGAAACACAGGTCTCTTTCCCACTAGGTTCAAAGCCTGAACAACTTTTTAAAAAGGCTTGCCTAAGTTAAAAGAACATTGCCATGTATACCACCACGAGTATCTTGATTCTGAGTCAATGTCCCCACAAAGCAATAAGCATTGTAAACAATATAGAAGTGTATTACAGAGTTTGAACATGCTTTCCTAATGAAATTTTCCTTTTAGACTTGTACAACTTGAGTATACTAGAGCTCATCTGACAGATTAATGTAGTCATACTAAAAAGCTTCACTTCGCATCCTCGGTCGATGCAGCTTCAACATTATGATACTGACTCACCACAATTCTTTTATACCTTTAGGAGCCTAAGGACAAGATACTGTTAGTTAGATCATTTTATTTTGTATGTTTCAAACTTGCAACAAAATGATCAAGCAATCAATAGCCAACACCAACTATTGTTCATAGCCAGAGAGATTTATGAAAGTCAATAAATTCCTAGAGGGACCATTAGTATGTCAATGTGTAATTGCATAAATTCTTGATGTTGTTAAGAAAAAGAAAAACTCATCAGGTTGCCAAAAAGAAAGCCATGAAATGAAATGTTTCCTCCTCTATTATAACCACCTCTTTATTTCCACTTTGACAAAGTATGTGTGAGCGCTGGCTACTCTTGGTGTATTTTGTAATGGCTAATGCCCTCTAAACTCCAGGAAGTCAGTCAGATCAACCTCCCTATCTCTGATGCCTACAGCACACTTAAGTCTCTCTTACTTTCATAGTGTTAGAGAGCAATGGATAATAAATGATATTAAAGTTGCACACCTTAGACTTAGAATTTCAGAAATAACAGTGAAATTTCAATGTGATGCTGCCTTAACGCTTGCAATGGATTGACTCAGACTGTGTGGCAATAAAAACACCATGGATGAGAACACCTTCATAGCTGTTTTTAAAAACTTTTAGATCTGTGCAACGAAAGTTGGAAACAACATGCAAAACAGAATCTTTGTAGGCAAGGCTTTGTAAAACAAATCTAGGTAGACTGTTCTCTACCAAAATAAAAATTTCCCTTGGATAAATTCACCTTGTTAAGAGTAAATTCTGAAAAACTGTGTTTCTCATCACTTCACTTATGTATGTTTCAAAATGAAGTTTATGACGTCAGCCATGTTCCCTATGTGCAGCCTTGGGCTGGTACCAGTAGAACTGATTAGTAACCATGTTACGAGTCTCTTGTTTACAGCTAACATTTGTAACAAAGAGTACTTGTGTACGATATTTTTTTATTATTATTATTATAAGAAGTAAACACGAACATACAAGTCCATCATATTATTCTTGTGTCTTCGATTAGTTATAAATATAAAAGGCACCTCGTATTTCATAGGACCAGTATTTTCAAATTTGGTGGGAAGATATCGAGCTATTTATAACAAAGGCAAAATTCTATTATGTGACAGAATATTTGAAGTAGAACACAGCGCAACCAGTGTTTAAACAAAAACAGTTGGGAAACGATTATAATCACAATGCAATCTGATTAATATTAAAAAGGCATATTGGTGCTTTTTGGCCTTTTTTCCCACAGAGTGGTCCCATCCGAAACATTCGCTTAGCAGCATGTGTCAGTATTACCACTTATGTGCAGTTGGTGAACTCTAAGAGTTCATTATCTAGGTGATAGACTTTTTTCTTTAAATAACCTAGCACCGCTTATGAAACAAACGACTAAAGGCTTGCTATATATTACCAGCTATGAAATGTTGCAATAGTATAGTCTCTCAGGAGTAATTTTGGTCTGAAGTGTAAGTTCATCATTCTGATGAAACCTTTCTTGTAATTCAAAGTAAATATTTACTCACATAGTCAATGAAGTTAAATATAACCACCTGTTTTCCTAACCTTTATTTTTGCCTCATTTATATTTTTTTAATTATTTTTAAACTCAAACAAAGACATAATTCTTAGAAAACAAATTATATTTGAATATTAATTTTCTTTCGCATTTTCTCCACACATTTAGTGAGCTTGAAAGGCTCTTGATTTTTACCCTGTATTTTTTTTTCAAACACAAGCAACAGAACAAGGCGGAAGCATTTGAGCTCAAGACCCTCAGCTTTCATTCTATTGTTACTTTTACAGATTTTTTTTTCTCTTTCATCTTTTTTCATTTTATATTTAAAGCGTTTATTTACACCCTGATCAAAAGCAAGTGTCCCTCTTGATAAGTGACACAGCTTTGAGGATGTGCCTTTTTTTTTTTTTTTTTTTTTTTTAATTTTCACTCACACATTTTGTGCACAGAATTGAAATCATTTGGTGTACACCTTACATGCTCATTTTGTAAATTTTACTTCATCTATTCCCAATCTCAAATATTGATATTCCAACAACAACACTTAAAATCCAAAAATACTTTTCTTTTTTTTTTTTTGTTAATCGTTTCCAATGTATAGTATAATGGAAATTCACTATTGGGAATTATCAGGAAATTTGGTAGATGAATATTTTCTATTATACCTCATACAAGGCGTATGTTTCTCTTCATAACTTTCCAATTTCCCTCCATGTTCAAAGAATAAAAGGTTGTGATACATATTACTGGAGATTCTAAATAGCTTGAAAACAGTAAGGACTGGATTTTGTGTTTATACGGTACTCAAAACACATGATTCCAACTTAGAACATGTTTTTGTTAAGTCTTTAAATCTTAAAATTCACTAAAAGCACTCTTGCTTTCGAAGAATGTCAGACTGTAGACTGTTTAGAACCAGTTATTAAGCGTTGTCAGGGACAGTGAGTCATGACTATTTCTCCCTATTAAAGTTGGCAAATGCTGTTTTGTTTTTTTGAATATATCTAATGGTAAGTTCAAATCAATAGTTGTTATGTATCAATCTATCAAACTTAGACCTACCTATTAAGATTTCCAGTTTTCTGGGTGCATTTTACCCCTTGACTTACAAACAGCAAATAAAACAGAAATTAATTATTTGTAGTATTGAGATCCATGATGTACCCTCTGATAACTGAGAACGAAAGGCTAAAATCATATCTGAATATTTTGCCCTTGGTTGTATTCATAGAGTGGAGGTCTGTTTTTAAGCATGAAGTTTAAAAGACACGTAGCTGCGCAACTCAATAAAAACAATTGTGTAGTGGCTTGATCATTTAGCGCACACAGCTGTACACAATCATTCAAACTATAAGCTTAGTATTTGGGAAAGTGTTTAACACGAATGCCCAAACATCTAAAATTGTAAATGTTTGAAGTCAAATGATTTTTTTTTATCTAAAGTGGAAACAATCAGTCCGTCAATGTTGAGAAAAAAATTGATAAAAAATTTAAATTGGACAGCCGTTCCATTTTTTTCTGCCAATCCCAAGAATTCAAAAATAATACCCCAGAATGTACTGGTATATCTGTATATATTTTTCAGGAAAACTGTAAGCAATTTCAACGAGACTAGGTGTAAGTCATCAACGGCGAATTCAGTCTTTATCCCTGGTCAAGCAGCCATGCAATCATTCTATAAAGCCCATTACAGTGTATAGATTTTCCCCTCGTTATTCTATCATGGGAAAACTTTGAAAAAAAAAAAATAAACAACTAGCAAACTCAAGTAGACTAGGCGTAGGTTATCAAAGGCGAAAATAGTCTTTATTCCTAGTCAAGTAACCATGCAATCATTTTATAAAGCCCATTGCAGTGTATAGGTTTTCCCTTGGTAATTCTAGCATGACATGACTTTCAACAAAAATAAGCAACAAAGCAACAAAACAGTACATAAGAATGAATTCCATTGTCTATAACATAAACACAGCAACATCGAGATGCTCATATTTTACTAAAATATATAAAAAGATAATAGCAATGTGTAACACTTATCCAATTAATAAGAAACACAGTTTGAACCTTTGGGTTTTCTGGTTTTATTAAATTATTGAAGTATCATCCGACTGTGTCGAGATATAAGTCTGAACTGAGAAAGTAAGCTCTTGGTCTCCTCAACGTCTCTGTGGTGAGCTCTATTCACAACCTCGGATGTATACATTTGTCACGGGTTAGTCTTTATCATTGTCCAAGATTTAAAAGTCCAAACGCCACAAATGAAACAAAAATAACCATAAATGAATACACTCTATTTGCCACGCCAATTTTTATTTTCCTAAGTCACATTTAAAGTCGCAGCACATTTGAACTGTAAAACACATAGTATGAAGTGAAGAATGTGCGTTGGAGATAATATACAGTATACAGCGTAATAGTATACATGAGGTTTATCTAACTTTAAAAAAATCACGTTAATGCACAATGTACTCTTAATTTACACAATTTAACTATAGCTCTTTGATATGCGATATACATAAGGGAAATTTAAAAAGACAGAAAAACAGAAAATCGTTCTAAAAACAATGCAATAGAAGTATGAATTAAAAAGTTTGTATGTACCGTAATATTTTGGCTTAGTTTTTCGGATTATCATTGTATGAAATATGACGGTTCAGCACAAACGTAATGGCTTTGGGACAATGACAAGCATTGGGTAAAATACTTCCATCAGAAGAAGTAATTTTGAAAAATCAAATTATTTACATTAAATCAGATAACAAAATTATTCAAACATTTTTGAAGAATATAAACCCACTGAAAACAACGAATTTCTACGGTAAAACAAGTATTTTTAAATGGTTCTATATATAGCAACCAATGAAAAGCGCCGTTGTATCAAACCGGAAAAAACCGCGAAAGAACACAACTCGTTTTGGATCAATAGAATCAATGACTGAAGAGAAGTTGATCTTCGGGATGTTTGTTTTGATTTGATTTGTTTATTTTTTTTTTATCAGCGTGTTAAATGTTCGCTGTATATTTCTCTAGATCACTTAGAATTCAAAATGAGTGAATCTGTCATTCCAAGCCCACGTCCCACGCCACGGTTTTATAAAGAAACCCAAGTTTTTTCAACCAAAAAGGTAGGCCTAATAATTCAAATCAAATAAATTGCATAGACTTAGAAAAATCTAGATAGATCTAGATTTTAGATCTATATAGATCTGGCAAAGTCCTACTCTTAGTTGCACCCATTGTGTATTTTGAGGTAGATATGTGTTACTACTAGATCTAGATCTAGTAACATAGTGTGATGCCACAGTAAATCATTTAATTAGATCTAGATCTAGATCTATGATCTATCTTATAAACCTGGAGGCAGGCATTCCATCTGGATACCAAGGCTCTCCATCCCGAGGCAACCCAATCTCTTCTTTTTTTGTTTTGTTTCCATGTAAATATATTGGTATTATTGTAGATCTAGATATCGGCTCAACTTACTCTAAGTTTTAAAATTTTATTTTTTTTAAGGAATTTTTTTATGCTGAACAGCAATGATGGTTTTATCCGTAGAAAATAACTAGATCTAGATCTAGATCAAGGTCTACTTTTCAACAGATAACTATAAGTATTTTTTGTTGCTCGAAAATCGGTAGCCCCCTCAATTTAAACTACAAGTTATGATTTCGTTGGGAAACATTCAATTGTGAAGCCCAACGTGAGGTGGGCCGATATCTGCAATTTTACTGAAATGTTTAGAATCTAAATAATGAATGCCACCCCCGCCCCTTCCTTGTATGACTAAATCATAAATGAAGTGACTTTCACTAAATAATTGATCCAATCAAGTTCTAGATGAACCAGAAAGACAAGATATTGAGAGTAAAAAAGAAAGTTTTATCCTAGGTCTAATAAATACTGCTGTTACCTTTACTCCGTCTCCGTCACTTCAAACACATCTGTATCACAATCCTTGTCCACATCTCCTTGCGGAGGATAGAGTAGGGTGGCTTGTCTAAAAAATGTATGGAGTATTTTTTTTGTGTCACTATAATAAATAAACTATGCGCATAATATCAGTGTTGATACTTTAAGCGCACTCTGGGCCTCTTACTCAATTCTTTAATGTCTCTGCAGAGGCGTTATGTTTTGTGTGTGGATAATTATCTCACTCATCACAAGAAGCCATGACATCATGAAGAAAATAAAATTAAAAAGCATTAGAAAGATCTGAACACATGCGAATGATATGCAAAATGAGAAATGACTAATAAGAAAAACAAAAGGCACCACTTAAGTGTGCTTTTATTTGCGCATGTGCAAAGCCAAGTAATACATTTCTCATGTGCAAAGGTAATCTATAAAGAAAGCAATGCGCCAAAGACAGAAGTAATTAACATGCAAACAGGGCACCTGGCTCGAGCAAATCAGTACGTCAAAGTAGGTTAAGAGAGAAGAAATAACCCAACACAATAATTCATATCTCAAAAACTTTTTGTAGCTGGAGTTGCAACAATTAGTTTTGGAGTTAGGCCCCTTTTTGTTATATTTAGCAAGGGTCATAATCCTTACAACTCAAATATTAGTTAAAAAAAACTCACAATACAGACCTGCCATTCATACCGAATAATCGGAATCATTCCGATTTTTTTCGCAAATTTGGGCCGTTTCCGATTTCTGAGTATTAAGGAAATATTCCGATTTTTTTCCAATCTAAGTTTTCACCTCCACAATTAAAAACATTTTCAGTTTTTTTTTTAATTAGACCTACGATATTGTTATATTATATCGAAATTGATATTAATATCTTGTTAATTATCAAGATCAATTGAGAAATCCTAAATAGAACTAGAGTAAATCAAGATGAAATGACACGAGACTCAGTAAGTGTAGGTCTGTGAAAAGTAAAATCTAGATCTGACAATAGACCTAAGAAGTTTTATCCGAATGCAAACTTTACAATCTGCACAAGATCTCTGATTTTGATCATTTTATCTAATGTAGAATTTGGATCTAGATCTAAGTTACTTGCTACAAAATGTTTAACTAGTCTCAATGTCACAGCGTAATTTTTGTACTTAAATTGACCTGTTTCTCAATAAAGTGATTGAACAAGAGAGTAGATTACGCTCTTTAGATTATTTTTAAATTAAAATATTACAACTTTCCATCAAATTGTCAATGTGCTCCCCATGGAATATCGGTGAAATATCTGGTTACGTTTTCAACGGCTGGATCCAGCAAAATTCATAAGATCTTTAATTTTCCGAGTCAAGTGTGAGAAAGGCCTATACACCATGTGTAGAAAAACTATCTAAAATCAGGAAAGAGCACCAAATATGTCATTTTTTAACCCTTTCAGTAAGGAGTACATTTACTCCTTTTCATACAAAATAAGCCTTTTGAAGTCATGTACACTTTCCACAGGAGCTAGGTTGGCAGCTCTGCTCTTTGTGAATTCATGAAATGGTGCATAATGCTAATGCCATCCAATTTATTGTGTCACTTAAACGCATTGCAAGGCATAGAGTACTTGATTTAATCTGAAGGAGGGATGGAAAAAAGATCTTACGATTATTTACAATTTTTCACTATTGAAGAATTACAAGCTTAGAAAACTAGGCTTTATCAGAGTTCAGAGCTAAACCGATGAATGAACATTCACCAAAGACCGTATTATGTGTTTTGTAATATACGCTGTAGAGGGCAAAAATAAAGCGGGTCATTCAGATTTTTGTGGCAGATTCAGATTTTTTGACAGAATCATTCAGATTACCTTTCCCTGGAGAGTTGCAGGTCTGACAATAATTTTATTTATTATAAAAATATAAAAACCCTGCTACAATGCTTTTTTTGAAAAAGGATCTTAGCTATCAGCTCTCAAAGTTTGAATGAATTTAATGAAAAAATGAAGGGGCCTTTAAGATTTAAAAATGTGCTTTTTATTTTTTCTCTTTTCAAAAATTATGTAAAAAGGGTCTTTATTGGCGCCCTCCCCACCACCTCTTAATAGGACATTTATCCCTTTACTTACTGAACTCCCCAGAGCGTACAATCCCTAAATACTGACAAAAGGAGTGTGACTTGATCAAAATAAAGACATGAAATTTTGAAAAAGTCATGAAATGTTTTAAGTTTAAAAAAAAAAAATTTAATTTAAATAATCTATGAATGAAAACGATTGAACCATGCATTAAAACTAAAATCAGTTGGTTTGACTGCTCTGATCATTCTAAAAAAAAAAAAAAATAGGGAAAATGAGAAAAAAAGTTTCAAATGAAAAGCCACGACATCCATCACCTAAACTAAATCTGATTTCAGGCCCACCAACAATCGATCCATTACTTAGAGATCAAAATATATACACCCAGAATAATGCCATATTCAAAGTGGCTTTCATTTTCATAATCATTCAAATCATTACAGACTCAAATTCCTCACTAAAGTTCTGAAACCAACCAGGCTCAGAATGAAATTCATGGCCATGATCACCCAAGTGGAAAAAAAATCGTAAGGCTGGCTAGAGGATAGTTGCTAGCACTCAGTAGCAGTTTGTTATTGTAAAAAAAAAGTGCCGTTTCCATTGTTCAAGAAAGGCATTGCATTGTTAGTTGTTACATTTTACTTATTAGTTTTGTGTTTGAAAGTTCATCACTTCTACTGGGGCAATGCATTTGTAGTGCCTTGAGGGGGATATAGAAAGTAAAGGGTTAATCATCTTAATGTTTCAGAGGGATGCTTGTGTTTTTTTTTTCTACAGAAGTTAAATGTTTTTGTTTCCATTTTCAGTTACGTCCTTCGGGTACTCCAAGAGATCATATTCCACCTCGGCCACCAGTAAAAAGTTGCCCGCCTCTAAGCAGACTCTTCCCTCACCGAAATGTTATCAGCTATCATGCTCAGCCTGTCTCATTTCGTCATTCTGAGAGCTGTATCCTTTTAAGAATTTTACACTGAAATTTGGAAAAAATATCAGAAAAGGCAAAAGTACAGTTCAAGTTACAAAAGATGTCCCTTAGGGATAAACCAATGCCTTTTATCCCTTAAATTGGATTCTCTGTTCACAATAGCGGCATATCTTTTTTTTCAGAAGTGAAGGTGGATTAAATAATCAAGTCAAAAAAGCATAAATAAATGAGAAATAAACTTATTTCTCTCAGTAATTTTGTTTTCAATAAATTTGACAACCCATCTGTTTTAAACATGCTTATAAGCTCTTTGCTTGTATATTGTATTCCAAATAATGGAAGCCTCATTATTTAAGTTTGAATGAAGCAGCAGAACGTTTTAACTCAAAATCAAGTTACTATGAATGAGTATTGAACCACTATCATTAGCCTCAGTGGAGACAGTGATGTTGCTGCTACTGGTACTCAGACTACTTAAATTTCATACCTAGATTCTGTTAATCTGTTACCCAACAGGGTTAACCTTTGGTCTCAAAACTAATTGTGGACTGGATTTGTGGATATACCTTGAGCTGCTATTTGTAAGAGTTCTTTATTCTTTAATATTAAGTTATTAAGCCTAGCTGTGACTTTATTTCTCAGGCCCAGCAACCTCACAATCAAGGATTAGTAGGAGTGGTAATAAAAGAAATTGATATAATAGTTTTTTAGTTATAAACATTCCCTTATACATGACACAAGCAGAAATTGATGTCTTAGATACTTATTTCATGGGCTTGAATTCTTGTAAACCAAGATATATCAAGACATAATGATTTTGAGTGTGCTGCTTATTTAACTGTGAGCCTCATTATGCTATTTTTAATGCCACTGTCAGTAGATAGTTGGAGGGATAAAGTAATTTATTTGAGACCTTACTTGGACATTGTCTTCATGTATGTAAATCTGCTCAAAGAGCTATGTCCATAAGTTAAATATTTGTCTTAGAAAGAAAAATTGTAGGATTTAGTTTAATTTTGCTCTCTTTTCATACTATCCTGTTAAATGTTTCATTACCATAACTTTAATCTAAAAATTGCTTTCGGCATATAAATTTAATAACCTTAACTCTAAACACAGCTTTGTTGAGTCCCAAATACAATGAGAATTCCAATGATTTATACTTTGAACAAATGTTTGACCACACCATACCTATTGGTTTTGGATCTTTTGGTGAGGTGAGATTTTCTTTTCTTTTTTTTTTTTTAAGGATTAAAAACAGTTGTGAGACATCTAGATCAAATTTTGTTGAAGGCAATGACAATTTATTTTAAGGAAAAGGACTAAGAATATGTATAGTGCTGCCTTATAGTAAACTTTTTTATACTGCTTGTGACTAAAAACATTTATTACATCCTTATGAAATGTTTGCTTGTTAGCATACATTTTCTTTACAATGTCAAAAGAAAATTGCCACTCTTCAGTTTTCTAAAAATATTTCTCCTCTCCAGGTATTTAAATGCAGGAGTAAAGAAGATGGAAAGTTCTATGCAATCAAGAAATCAAGAGAACCCTTTCGAGGTCAATGTGACAGGTCTGTAAAACAAAATGTATAACTTTTTTGTAGCTGTTTATTGTCTTTGCTACACTTTATACTAGTAGGAACTGGATCCTTGCTCAAGTTGAAAGGAGTAAGCGATGACATGATTGATCATTTTGGCCCGTTCTTAACCACATGACCTCATGTTTATTTTAGCATCTTGTGAGAATGCAAGATTTAATTCACTAGCAACCAATCACTTTTCTTCTTGATATTCGCACAGCAGTGAAGTTTTATTGGCCTCATAAAAGAAAAAGAAAATTAAGCAATCATTCTAAGAATTTGGATGCATAAATTTTATCTTTAGATGTTATTTGCAGCAATTTTTTTTTCAGCTACATTACTTTATTATATATATATATATATTTATTTATTTTTTTTTAAGTAAAAATTTATCCTAACAAATATAGAGTGGTAAGTCAATAAAATGATTTAACTTGAATGTTTCTACAGTTCCTTGTTGACAATTAGTGGATCTAATAGAAATTTGAGATATAAAAAAGTATAGAAGTATGAAACGCATGTTTAACAAGCAGGAGTGTTGTGTGTTTACATTAGCAGCCGTTGCTCTGGAAGAAAAGGCAAAGATGAGTTATTGACCAATGAAATCACTACTACTTTCCTGCATAGGATTGAATGTTTCACATCATGTTTTTGTCTTTACACTGGAGTATGTCAAGGTTCATTTGATTTTTATTTATTTATTTATTTTTTTGGTTTTCACTCACGGCTGTTTGCTCTAACGCTCAGGGCATTAATTTAGTTTTGGGGACCCGCGAGAACCCCCTTTGTGCTTGTGAGACGATTTTAATTAAACGGGCGGCTGGCAGGCGTAGATTTATCACCTGCAGGTAATTTGATCTGACAGGCTGGGCCGGCGTTTTTGCATCGCGGGCGCCGCTTTCTGCACTAGAAATCGGTCGTAAATGCTGACATTCCATTAATTTAAATTTGTTACTAAATTGTAATTTTAAAAGATAGTCAAGTGTAGTAGCATTTAATTTTTAAAAAATCTTTTCTGCTGTACAAGATGCACTAAAATTCATTGTCACATCGCTTCGTATTGTGTTTTCATCAATTCCGTTCTGTGGTACGTGCTTTTTAAGAAAATTTTCTGTTAAACTCTAACTAATTTCCCAATTATTTTTTCCCATTTACATCCCACGGCGGTTCTAAAAACAAATGATTTGATTAAGTGTGTGTGAAAAAAGCTAAACTGACTCTCTGTTAGTTTTTTTTAATGATTTTTTTTTTACTTTTCAGTGTGTAACCTGCTGGGATTTCTATCATATACACTTATATAAAATACATGTACTACCAGTTCTTAGAAAGGTGGATATTTAACATAAAGACATAATTTTAATTTATAGAAACAAAGGAAGAAGTCAAAACAAAGTTAGAGGCTGAGACAGACGGAGCTAGATCTAAGGATTGAAAGATACAAATGACTGTAAATAATGAAATCCTTGTATCTTTCAATCCTTAGATCTAGCTCCGTCTATCTCAGCCTCTATCGGTGTTCGACTTCCTTCTTTATCTCTATAGCACTGGGAGAGAAGGATAAAACGAAAGAGTGAGGTAAAAAACGAAAGAGATAACAATAAAGAAAGAAGGTTTATGCATGAGAGCGAAGAAAAAAACTGGAGATACCCACAGAGACAGAGAGAGAGGGATATATATATATATATATATAGAGAGAGAGAGAGAGATTCGCACACAAAAAGAAGAAAATAGAAGGGAAAGGAATTATTGAGAAAGGAAGGGTGTGATTTTAAAAGGGGTTAGAATTAAAAGAAGATAGAGTAAAATAATGTGGAGGTATAAAACAATAGTAAAACTTATTTTTTTTTTTCATATATTTAGGTGAAGTGTCGATATGAAATAAGCTATGAGAACATTTTCGCTCGTTACCTGAGTTCAATCTGTCGTCATCAATGGCTTCTCTTACCTGGACATGAATAATATGGCATGCGGGTTTGAACATATAAAAAAAAAAATTCTTCGATCTTGATTCACGCCCGAACATCAATAGAGCCTTTTAAGATATTCACCAGATAAAGACTAGAACAATTTGTCTTTCTTTTTTTGAAATATATAGCGCTGGCTGTTGAAGATATTGATGGTTTACTATCACCTTTTAGTATCTGTGTCATCATGACCTAATAAAAAACCGGCATTTAAAAAATCCTACCAAAGCCTTTAAAAAAGATCTTTTTTTCTTCTGAAATTTTAATAGTCCATGTAAATAAAAAGTATCTTAAGTAATTAATGAGACATTTCTTGGTCTTCAAAATTCAAATTGACGGCTAAAATTGCTTTGTTTTCAATAAGAATACATTCAAAAAACACGATCGCTGCATATCTAAATTTAGCCGTGCTGAGGAGGCTGGGTGAACTAGGCCAAAGTTCACATGGGCACGGTGGGCGCATTGGGATAGGCCATGCGAAAACTAAATGAAGGCTGGCAAACAGCTGTGCACTCCATTAAAGAAAAACGCTTGTTTTTTACATATATATATATATATATTAACGAAATAAAAATGTTTTTAAAGAGTCATCCGGTTTTGAAATTGTAAACAGCTGAGTACAGTCTTTTAAGTGTTATTTGGTTCATCATACAAATTTTGCAAAAAAAATTTAATGAACTAATTACAATAAAAAATATAATATATACTTTCAAATGCATTTTAGCCTAATTTCATAAGCTTTAAAAAAAAACTTTTGTTCTGAGTGGTACACTGATTTTGGCAGATCAAAATTCAGTAAACTTAATCACTGTAGATAAAGTGGTTTTGGAGGAGATAGCGGACAAAGAAATCATAATTGTCTTTTATGATGTAGATACCTTATTGACCCCATCTAAACATTGAGTTCAGCCCGTGACATTTTGTTTTGGTTTTGGTAACAAGTCATAGCTGTCATCATCAACACTGCCATTGGTGCAAAAATGTTCAAATAGTTCTTCATCTCTTTGTATTTTAGCTCTAGAGTTAGATCTAGACTGAGAATTATCTGGCCTCTTTCGGTTTTTATTACTTTGGGTGTTGATTTCATGCTGCAATAATACTGTGGGACATTTTTTTCGATCTACGCTTTCATCTGGATCTAAGTCTAGTTCATCACTGGAATCGCTGTCCCTTTCTACTGGCAAAATTATTCTCCAGATCTGTCTGCCCCTAAACAGTCAGAGACAAGGTCTATTTGAGGCCATAATTGCGCTAGATCTAATCTAAACCTAGATTTAGAAATCTTTCTAATGTCACAGATTTCTGTTGACTTAAAGTTCTGCAATATGGGTTGTAAATTATTTTGTTTATTTAAAAAAGTGTTCTGTGACGATAAAAATGTGATTCAAAATAATATCGAAGAAATTGATTACGCATTGAGTTGTTTGTGGGGGTACTAATATATTATATAGTACTAAAATTTAAAAATGCAAAGGTTGCTGGTGCTGTCCACCAGGAACTTTTAGGTCACCTGCAACAGGTAGGTGTTGTATTGCAAAAGAGTTAATTCATGTGATTTGAACTTGTGCCACAAAACTCACAAGGCTTTGTTTGCTCAATTTTGTTGCTATTTAGTTACTGCCAGCGTCTAAGTTGGCCTTGAAATCTTAAAGTGCTGTCTAAAGTGAAAAGAAGTTAATTGTAAGGCATACACTCCTTTTCTTTGCACTGGCAACTCATGGTGAATTTTAAAACAATGCTGTTCAGATATTTTTCACTGGCCATGCTCTAGGTTTGTCAGTAAGTCTACTGCTAGGTAGCCTTTAAATGAAATGCCTTTATTTATACATGTATGGTGATGTTAACATATGTTTTTTAGATTCATTTGCCACTCTTTGTTGTTTAATTGTTTGTATAAAACATTAAACTCTGAAGTCTTTGGTTTTTTTGTTTAGGATTTGTGTGAAAATAGATTAAGTAAATTTCCCATAGCATTAGCCCTTCCAAAATACATTTAAGCATGCAAATACTTTATATTTGTAGGAAACGTAAGATGGAAGAAGTTGCCAAACATGAGGAACTGCTACCGCACCCAAACTGCATTCGCTTTTTCAGAGCATGGGAAGAGAGAGGATTCTTATATATTCAGACAGAACTGTGTCAAATGAGGTAAGATCGCTTGAAAGAAAATATTTTGTTTCTAAATGTTGAATGCATCCTTAGAGACTAGAAATTGTGGTGCAAGATATCACTTATAAATGAGGGCATTTTTTCTATTTTATTATTGTTTCTTATCTGCCAAACAAAATCCACATAATGCTCAGGTAAATATAGGGCATAATATAAATAGAGCTGCCAACTAATGATCATTTTAAGTTTTAGTACAAATATGATCTTTAAAATGCTTACAAAGCACTAAGAACATAACAAAAATAATACTGAAATTACATTGAACAAAACGGATTTTCGAAAATCCGCATCTTGCACTCTCTATGAATGCCTATTTAGTTCCCATTTTATTTCTCTATTTCCATCTCACCCGTCTTTCTCTCTCTCTCTCTGGCTTTTTGCTCACTTTTTCACAACTAGTTGGTGATGTTTTTTTTTTTTTTTTGGAAACAAATCTTTGATTTACATTGATATTAGCTACCTTTAACTCAAAATAACTTGAAAACGTTCAATTATTCAAATATTGTTAATATAATGTTAATTTTTGTTTTGTTTTTTTTTTTGCATATTTTTTTCTAACCAGTGTGAGCGAGTTTTGTAACAGGAATCAACATTTGGCTGAATCTCTAATCTGGAATTATTTAGTTGATCTTCTCATGGTATGTTATTGAATAGAAGCACATTTTACCAGCAAACTGAATAATTCATGTATTTTGGCACGATGCTTACATTTACTATGAGATGAAAGATTTCATTTTTATTAACATCAAAGTGCAAAAAAAAACTGGCTTTAATCCAAACTCAATCTCTTGCAAGGGTCATGTCAAATTCCTTTTACCAAAAGAATAATTTTCGTTATATAATAGCCATAGTATTTAAATTAACAGATGTAATCCATGTCTAAACCGAGAGAGAGGTTAATATTGTTTTTCAGCAATGAAATGAAACCTGTGGGACCTCTGATTATTTTGGTTCATTGGAGAACAATTGATAAGCTGTGTTGAAAGATAAAACATAATTTACATTTCTTTAGGTCAAGGGGGTAAGGAATCAGTGTGTGCAGAGGTCGATGTCCAATATTCTTAATTTTTTAGATTATTTTGCTTCACCTTAGTCTGATAATAAATTTTCTGTTTTCTGTGTTTTCTTTTTCATTTTTATAAACCAAAGGCTTTGAAACATCTTCATGATCACAACCTTGTGCATATGGACATCAAACCAGACAATGCATTTATCTCCTTTGATGGTATTTGCAAACTTGGGGATTTTGGTCTTGTGATTGATCTGACTAAGGTAAAGCCTCGTTATTTTTTTTATTATAATTTTTTTTTGCATGCATGGGTGAATTTGTTTCCTCGGATAGCAAGTACATAGTGCAATAGCAGGAAAAACAGTTTTTTAAAACAATATTAAGCTGCTTTTTAAATGATTATTGTAGGGGAACAAACATGTCAGTTGTTGCCCCACAGCACTGGAGTAAAGAAAGCCTTTGTCTTTTTGTGTTTAAAAAGTCTATAGACTTTTCTGTGGTTAAAAAATCCTAAAAACCTGTATCTTATTGTGAATACCAGAAGCGTGATGTAACAGACGCTATTGAAGGTGACCCCAAGTACCTTGCACCAGAATTGCTTGAGGGCCAATTTGGTAAACACGCAGACATCTTCTCCCTGGGCATGTTCATCTTGGAACTCTTGACTGACCTCGAGTTGCCCAGGGGAGGAGAGGGCTGGCACCTGCTTCGAAGTGGCAACATGCCGGACAATTTCTTTAAAGGTAATTTTTTTTTCTCTCACTAAATTGGAAGACAATCTTATGCAGCTTTTTTTTCTGTCTTTCAAAAGCATTATTTAAAATATTTGAATTTTGACCAGGAAAATCAAAGAATATATTATAATTCTGATAAGTGTTTGTGCTCTGACACAGCATCAAATAATTAATGACTGAATTTGACCTTTTGATGATTCTATCTTTACTACTGGTTCACTGATATCTAGTAAATAGGTCTTACAGGATAAGACCCGTCTGCCCATATTATTAATTTGGTTCTTAAGATTATGATGATGATTTTTCGTTTTTGTATTTCAGATAGAAGTAGTGACATAATGAATGTGATCAAGCAAATGTTGGATCCAGATTATAAATCAAGACCAACTGTAGATCAAATTTTGGCGCTTCCATGTGTGCGAGAGGTAGTTTTTACAAAATTCTTATTTTGGCTCAATTTATGCATACCGTATTCCCTCCATTAGTAGCGCCATCTCTAATAACCCCCCCCCCATCCAAGCAACAACACTTAAAAACACCACTTTCGAGAACAAAAGATTCTTATTAAACTCAAACTCAAAACATTTATTAAGCGATAGATCTGATGATAACAATAGACAACACATGTAAACAATGAATGACTATGATACTGCAGTTGTCATCTCAAATTGGGGATGTCAAAGTCAGTACATGTACTAAGGCGTCTGAGGTTAATGTCCTGGACTATTGCAGTCCTTGTAGTCATCGGACTCGAATGACGCGTCGCTTTCTTCACTTTCCTCACTGAGGACAAGTTGGCGGGTGTCAACAGCAGATGTACTGTTGGCTAGGTTGTCCTCGGCCAAGCTGGTCTCCAGGGGGGTAAATCCCTCGAAATCACCATCATCGTCCTCATTGAAGAGGTGGTCCTCACTCCCATCCTGTGAGCAGGAGATGCCACACTTTTTGAAGCTCTTCCTCACGATCTCGGGAGTGACTTGTCCCCATGCCTGCTTTATCCAAGCAAGAGTGGTTGCTTTGGGGGGCGGTTTGCGATTGCCCGCCTTTAACTGAATGGGCCAGTAATCATCCATTCGTCGTAGAGTTCCGCAAAGTGGTTTTTAAATGGCTTATTCCACGAAACGTCAGCGGACTGTAGAACTGACGTGCAGCCGCCGGGGATGTATGCGATGTCTGTGTTGTGGGTCGTCCTCAGTTTGTCCTTGACGGCTGGTGTCATATGGCCACGGAAGGTGTCTCAAACGAGCAAACGCCTGGTGGTGACATGACGGCCCCATATCCGGTTGAGCCATTCAGTGGTTGTCCCTTCGTTTGCCCACGACTTCACCCTCGAGCCACACATGTAGACCTTGGAAAGAGAGGGGAAAACGGGAAAAGCAATAAGAGAGAGTGGAGAGTGCATGATACTATCAGCTGACTAGAGCTAGCCTGTGTAGCAATAGCAATACAGTACTGCACATCACCAGACACAACACTGCGAGAAGTGCGAGTCGGGCCAAGTGCCGTAGATCAAAGCGGGTGAGATTTCACGCTACCAGCGGAATGTGAAGAGTGCTGGATAACTGCTACATGCTGGAGTCTGATTACAGTGTTGGTGTATTGCTCAGTTATTGCTGACATAATAATAATATAGAGAGATAAACGAGTGCGTGTGTGTGTGTGAGAGAGAGATGGGAGGGGGAGGCTGTGTGTGTGTGTGTGAGAGAGAGAGAGAGGGGGAGGTCTGTGCGTAAGAGAGAGACAGAGAGAGGGTGAGGTCTGTGCGTGAGAGAGATAAAGGGAGAGAGGGTGTGAGAGAAAAAGGGACAGAGAGTGTGTGTGAGAGAGAGAGGGGGGGGGGAGAGAGGGAGAGAAAGCAGTATCGTACCTGTATTCCTGATGGAATGTCTTCTTTAGGCAGAGGCCTGATCCCTGGCAGCAGAACGAAAGGAGCAAGTTTTGTCCCATCCGCTAGGGCCGACAGCACCACTGTGATTCTTTCCTTTTCATGACCTGTTGACATCATCCTCACTTCCTTCTTCCCCTTCAGTTCAAGTGTTGACTTTCCTGGCATCTCTATCCATACAGGAGTCTCATCCATATTCCCGATGTCCTTTAGGTCGTAGTTTTCTCGCTTCCGCTGAGTTTTTACGAAACGTAAGAATGGGTCCACTCTGTCATCCGTTATTGCTCTGCTCTTTTGTGCAACGTGCGTTGATCGTCGGAAGCTGATGTTGTGGCGTTTCTTAAATTTATAAAACCATCCACATGAAGCTTTGAATGACTGACTGCCGTTTTTGTGGTGTTGTTGCAGTGCATACTGCTTGAGCGCTTTGCCAGTCACTCTCACTCCAGCTTCACGTCGCTCTTGAAGCCAATGTAATACTGCATTGTCTATGTCCTCGTTTATGCCCTTTCTGCCACCACCTTGCAGTCTACGACGCTTTGCGTCACTTTTCCTTTTGCGCACACCACTCCTGTACCCTCCTCCTGTTCACATTAAAAAGCTTGGCAGCATAGTGTTTGCTGTGATCCTCTGCAGCTTTTACCACTTTCAATTTGAAAGCAGTATCGAATGATCGTTTTGTTGTTGACATGTTGATTGCAAAGCAATTTGAAGAGGAAATGACAAGAACGGAACGAAACGTGCGGTGAGCCAATGAGAGAATTATACAATAGGCTTGGTCTCTGACCACGTGGCCTAGGCCGAATTCCAATGTAACCCAACCATGGCACTCTAAAACTAACTAGAGGGGGGGGGGGCAACGGCGGCACTTTGTCTTTGAAGAAAGTCATCCAAAACATTCCATTAGACGCACCCCCCCCCTTCTCTTCATTTTCACGCGCCCGGCGCTACTATTGGAGCGAATACGGTATTTAAGTGCTAGTTTAATTTCGTGTATCCAAGACATGGTTTAAAACCAAGGCTTTTTTTTTTTTACTAATATGCTAAGTATCAACTTTTTACCCCATTTTTATCAGAGGAATCCATTTGTTGGGATCTCAGGACAATTCGAGTACATGTTACCCATATAGGTCATACTTTCTCTGAGCTCAGGATATAAATTTGTTCATTTATACCTTAGCATATTAGCATTTTTTAGTCTTTAAGTAAGACATCCTTTGTCAAAGAAATGTGAGATAATTGTACTGATAGAATTCTTTTATGGTTTTCAACATACTTTTACAATAATTGTGTGAAAGACTAGCACACTCAGGTTGATCAAGTTGCTTCACATTTCTGTAAATGACTGTTGGTACTAAAGTCTGGCTTTCTATTTTTTTTTTTCTACTAACAGGTTATGAAGAAAAGATTGAAGTCTTTCATGGTGTCAGGTGGTGTGGTAGGTAATTTTTATTATAATGAATTTTGTCATACACAATTCATCTTGACCTATTTTGATTATCAATTTGTTATTTAGAAATTAATATAGCAGCAAAGAATAATTTATGATATGACAAAGCATTTGTTTTGTGATGGTTTAGTTATGGCTCAAAAAAGTACTGTTACAATCAATTGTTTTTTCTTTTTTTTTTTTTTATACCTATTGAAATGGGAAAATGGTTTCAAATGCGCAACAGATACATTATTTATATTATGGAAAGAAATATTTATGTAGGCTTGTGTATTTTCTAGTAATTTCCATTATTGAAAATCAGCCATATCTGAACTCTGTACTTTACTTCTTTTCACTCTTGTTTTCCAGAAAAAAATCTCCAAAGCTCTAAGAAGCTCCCCAACAGCAGTCTCCACCCCTGTGTTCTCAAGGAAAAGCCAGGCAAAGGCAGAAGATGTGGACACATTTGCTGAGGAGGGTCAGTTCGATATTATTTACGTATAGAGAGCATCCACATTTTGTCTATTCAGGATGATCCTTACCAAAAAGTATGGAACTTATTTTATAAAAATTGCATTCTGCATCTATCCGTGGCGGATAAAAACCTTTTTGAAGAGGCTTTCACGTCTCCAAATCATCTCACAAAACCAGTTGAAGAGAAAGAGCCTGGGGAGCTCTATCAGTGAAAGAAAAGGCAATATAGAAAAAGAAAAAGTAAATTTGGTGAAATAGATATGTAGACCTAGATGTGTCTTTGGCAAAGGAGATAAAGAACTTGATAGTTAAATTTATAATTAAATACATGAAGATGTAAATCCACACTCTGATTCAAAGGCTGGGGACTTGATACTTAAATTTATAATTAAATACATGAAGATGTAAATCCACACTCTGATTCAAAGGCTGGGGACTTGATACTTAAATTTATAATTAAATACATGAAGATGTAAATCCACACTCTGATTCAAAGGCTGGGGACTTGATACTTAATTTTATAATTAAATACATGAAGATGTAAATCCACACTCTGATTCAAAGGCTGGACCTGGCTAGTCAATAAGAATTTGGATTTTTTTTTTCCCGTGAAGTTTGTGACATGGATCATTCATAAAAATAACTATTTTCCTCTTTTTATGTTTATCCTATTCATATGGCGAATTATTTATTACAAATAACTGTCAAAGAAAATTTTTTTAGTTATTTTCCCACCTTGTAATTTACATATAATAAGGATTGATAATTAATGGCTAAAAAATTTCAGTGAATCAGTGCTCATGTTTTTTTTAAATGTTTGTCCCTAGAGTTCATTTGGTATTTTTTTACATTGATACCTTTTATTTCCTTTGGTTCTTTGTATAATTTTGAGAACAGTTTCGTTTTTGGGTGACTTAGGCTCTTGTGTTGATGTTTTGGGGGGGTGTGGGAAAAGTTCAGGACTTTCTTCAAAGTTAGTTGGCATCTCTGTTTTATATATAAAGGCCCATTCCTGTACAAGTGGCTGACACAGAGGTAGTAACAATTGCTTAGAAATTTAATTTTCTCTTATTTCGATATCTTTACCAATGATAAATTTGTAATGCTCAAGCAACCTTGCAACAACATTGTTAACATTTTTTTTTATATGCTTTTCTTCATATACTACATTATTAATGAAATATTTGTGATTTTCAAACTAGGATGTGCTCATGGTTAAGATAGGTCACTAGTTTTGTTAAGTAAACTCAAATTTTGGTGTTTTCAGATGAACATATGGAAATCCCAGGTGCTCACAGTAATACAAGTTCAGATCTTCTTGACTCATCTGATGAGTTTGTGATGCCCAGGTAAGCACCAGATGTGGTTTCAATCAATGACTATGTAATTGTAAAAATCTAAATCTCCAAAACAAACATTTCCTGGCTGATTTGATGGACCTCTTCATCATGTTGTTAAATAAAGAAGTTTGTGAAACTTTTGATCATTTTATTTTATTTTTTTTTCGAAACTTGACTGCAAAATTGGTAATTCTATACCAATCTGTTTTTGTTTTATAATGTTTTAATTTTATTAAGCTTCCTGATTTTGAAGTTTTGTGGCCATCTATATTTGTAAGAAAGCTGTTTCGATACATTTAAAAAAGATGGATCTATCTGATTGAGAAACCTTGCTTTTCTTAATGCTATTTTTATACAGAGATGCCAAATTTCTGGACAAATCTGGAAATTCAAATTTTTAAGAAGTTTGTGTTTTGTCTGAGTTATGGATGATTCTTGCCAAAAAGTTAGAACTTAACTTATAAAAATTACATTCTGCATCAATCCCAGACCCTCGTGTACAATATGCTCCTCTTAAATTAAATTGTTTGTAAACTAAACTGCACTCATATTGATTATTTTAAAACACTTTTTACTGGTGGCTGTCAATATGCAGTTTCATAGAACACAAAAAATTTCAAATAAATCAGCTTGCTTATTCTTGAAAATAAATGTAGGGTTCTTTGTCAAACTCTCAAATGTTTTAGTGATTTATCACCTCTGTAACTAATGAAGTTTGTAGAAATTTATTTCCCTATCTGGACCCTAAAAGTCTTCAGGGCTGCTCTTGTGAGTGAGTGTTAAAAGAACATTTCTAACTTCATGTCTTATAAAAATTCCTCCCCATGTCTATGGCATTCATAGTCCTAGAAAAGCACATCTACTTTTTATGACTTGAACTCACTCAGCACTGACTCCTATCTAGAGAAATGCTCTGTGCCACTGGCCTTATTTAGGTAATTTTAAAAGATCACATTTCAAAAAGTTATTCACATTTATACACAAAATTTGCTGTGTTTGTACCTATTTATCTTAGCAGCATTGTACGTGAGTTAAGTATTAAAGGAGCGATTAGGTCTTAATTTTCTAGTGACACACTCATAGCGAAAATTAAAAAAGAAAATTCCACTCTGTAACAATACTGATACACAATTTTTATAAAGGAAAGAAAATGTACTTGTTCGAACTTGTAAAATACAAAAGTCAGACAACAAAGAGGAGAGGTTGGAGAATACACTCATTCATATTTGACATATTCAAGGCCAGATCTAGCTCTTTTCTAGAAGTGTAGATCTAACCTTTTATAATAGCCAAACGAAGGCTAGATAAGATCTAGAAAAACATCCAAACAAATATGAAAAAGAGAATGGTTTCCCTTTACTATAAACTTGATTTGGAATAAGAAAAGTTGGTTCGGAAAGTAAAATAGGTATCCAAAGTTAAAACAGAGTATTCTCGGTTTTCGTATGCTACTGCAGTAATAGGACAGCCGACTATAATCAGTATTCGTGCTGGATGAGTTAAAGAGTGCTTTTCTATTAAACATATCAAAGCTAGTTAAAATTATTATTTTCTTTTGTGCTATTTAACTATAGTTTATTATTACTCATGTTGTTGGTACAATTTTAAAATTTATGAGTCTCGTGAAAATCAATGAGGCTCTCAATTAATACACTCATTTGACTTCATATGGATGCCATTTTGAATGACATTATTGGTTTTGACCTCCAAATGCAAACAGATTGCAGAATTTTTGTCAACATGTTAAAGTTATGAGCAGTATGGACCATAAGCTTTTGTAACATTGCATAGCGTCAAAGATGCTATTGAAAAACCTCAAATAGTTGTGAATACATTAGATATTTTTTATGTACTGTATTAATGAATACTTAATGGAGACTTATTATAACAACATGATTTTAATGATAGTCTTGCTTTGGAAAATAGCAACAGAAAAATTATGGTCAAAATTAATCTACAACGATAGATTGACTGAAGGCAGATGATAGACCTCATGAGTTATAATCCTTAAGAGGTATTGGGCTAATGATTTGCAAAAATTTGCTATTGGTAGTGATAGGCAATCAGTATTGTTTTATAGAAACTAATGAATATATAATAAATATATTTAAAATATCTTTCTGAGGTACCCACAAATGCTTTATTCAATTTTAATAGTAACCCTCCTCCAAGACGTGCCTTCACTACGCCAGCCATCCGTAGAAGACCAGCCACATCAAGTTTCAGTTGTTCGCCAATCAAGAGGTAGGCTTCGTTTTCAACATTGGGCATGTTTTTTTTTCCTTTTTTTTTTTTTTGGAGAGCTACTATCAAATTTGTAATGGCTTAATTAGAGGAAAATGGCTGGAATAATCTAAAATGAGCTTATTGCCTCAGTTTCATGGCCATTCTTTAGTTTATCTCTGGTAAAATTTTATTTCAAATTTGACTCTCTTTTTTTTTATTATTTTGCCTCCACCAAGTTGAAAAGGGTTTCGCAGTTTGGTGTCTTGAATTGGCCTTTTCTATCATTCTGCATGTCAAATTTTTAACGGTTCTCTTCTCAAGTCTAATCGTCATGTTGAAAGAAAAAAAATATAAGGACTGATTTGTTAAAAATATTTGTGGATTTTTTTCTCACTTGAATTATATCTCAAAGTGGACATTGTAACTAATTGTCAAAACAAGTGCTTGCATAATTTTTTCCTAAAAGTGAAAAAGAAAATCAAACTTTGTATGCTGGTCATTGTTTCTTTTTTTTTTTTTAGGACTGTTAAAAAATTTTTGTATGACAGGAGTTCTTTAATAGCCTATTGGCATGTCATGTGCTATTTGGAGTGAATTGTATACAAGCCGTGCATTGATCTTAGTTCATTTGCTAAGAAAACTCACTGAAAATTTGCCTGTAGATTTTTTTATACGATTCTCTATTCTGCATTAGAATTATTTTTAAAATTCTACAAAATAAAATATTTCTGATAAGCTTTACATTTTTTAAGTTTTACAAAATTTTGGGAGAGAATGTGCTCTTTTGTAAAATTAATTTGTTACCTAGTAGAACAAAAAAAAAAAAAGGTGAGAAAAGGTGTTCTATGAATCATGCAATTTCATATTTTATCCACTAAAAAAAGATGTCATAACCTCAGGAAAAGCAGGGTTGGGGGTTGTCTCTGAAAGCAGTGCTTTCTCAAAAGATGACAAACTTTTATTAATGGAAAATAATACTACTGTTGCTGCAGTAATGAGCTGTATTCACATCTTACACCTCCGCTATAATTGCACGTCACAAAAAAGAATTATTTAGCAAGGCAGTCATTCTGTTTTCTATTAGTGTTGATTCAGATCTGAATTTAGACTGATTGGCTTGTTCAATTTCAGTGCTTAAATTTCTCAAATTTGGCATAATTTACTCTCTTTAGGCTCCTGTTTCAAGATGACAACTTGTCGAGCACACCATCCTCAGTCGCAAATCAATCATCTGATGGCATAGATCCTGACGGTCAGGGTAGTTCCCCTACTAGCACTCGGTCATGGTCATCCTTTAGAACAGCACGTGCCTCCAGTGCCACCCCAAGCAGCAAGGACAGTGAGCGACCAGGGACGCCACCCACTGGTCGCCCCCTGACTAACATGGACTGTGATGATCGGGATGAACCCCGAGTAGGTGTGGAACCCAAGAACCTGCTTGGCATGTTTGAGGCAGCTAGTGATGAGGAGCTCTAGCTGAAATACAGCTGGGAGTGCAGTGCATCTTTCCAATGTTCTGAAATTGAGAAGGGAATTTTGCATCTAAGAAGTGAACTCTGTCCTGGTAAAGGCACTAAAAACTTATCCCTTCTGTCCCTCTCACTCATTGGCCTCCCTCCTTGCTGCATCAAGACTATTCAATTAGTTCTAGAAAAAAAATTAATAAAGGTAATCAGATGCTGAATAAACAATATTAAGATTATTATTATTTATTAAGAAGTGACTGATTTGGGGCAATAAGTCAAGGACTTGAATTTTAGTGTGAATAAACCTAGAATATGGAAAATTTCCTTATGTGCTCTTCTAAAATGGATTTAAAATGTTAAGAGTATATAGGATAGAACAGATCAGATCAAAGCAATTTGAGAAGAGGAAGGGAAAAAATCCTTTGTGAGTTTAAGAATATATGTACATATTGTAAGAAAAAAAAATCAAACTGGTGATACAAGTGTAAAGACTGACTGTGAACTCAATGATAGAGAGATGTTATCAAGATGTGACCACAGGCCTGTTTCCGTGACTGGTCATGTCCGCGAGCCAGTTCCTACTGAAGTGATGATTGTGGCTTGTGGACCTGCAAAGACGTATTGGTTTTTTTTTTTTAAGAATGTAGGTTTAATTTATAGATACTCGAATGTAATATACGTTCAAATATGTTGCATTTCAATGCAATGGTTTTTCTGCTGAATATGCTGCTGAAGGAAGAGGGATAATTGTCATGTGCTAAACTTTTGAGTTTTACTGCATTCATGAGCACATCAATTGAACTGTTTTACAGGACATGAAATTAACACAAAGTCCTGAAAGGAATCTCATCCTCAGCTCTGTCTTCGCTGCTTGCTCTTGTTCTACATCACAGAAGTGTCTTTGTCTTGCCTTTTTGTCTTTCATTGACATGGTATATTGAATGGTACTTAAATTTGTTTTATGACAATAATCACCTCATTTTTGTAATGGCTTTTGAAATATGCGATTCTAATTACTATTGGCTGATGTAAACTAAGCATTTGCAGACCCTATTGTTTGCTTCTAATGTTATGTTTTATAATTCTGTATTTCCTATCTTTGTTCTTCTTTGAATACCTTTTTATGATAAAGAACTATAAGTATTTTGCATTACAGTTTTTAATCTCTCTAAAATGGTGTTAAATGTTGCATTTTCAGAATGAATTGTATTACATACTTTTCACTGCCATCTTCAGAACCAACACTCTCTTTTTAAATGATATTAAGCTCATCTTTTTCAATTTTTTAATCTCAATAAGGTTTTTGTAGTTCAAGAGAGAGGAGTTATAAACTTTTGGTGCTTTAGAAATCAGGTGCGCAAAATTATTGGTTGGTGCTGGTAAGTTTTTTTTTTAAGAGATGACCTCCACTGCATGAACAAAGCGATATATATATATATATATATATATATATATATATGACTGTGCACTTTATTGTGATTGGAGGGGAGAGGGGGGAAGAATCGTTACTCTTTTTTTTTCAGGTATTGTTTGATTATCAAAGTAATACACCACTAGTCATTAACATCGAGAGGTACATATGGAAAATTCTGCCTTGCTTTAATTTCAATATGCTTAATTTTTTTTTTTTATTGATTCTAGCTACACAATTTATGCAGTTTGTATTCAGTAAAATTTAGAGACACATGACAAGTTTAGTCCCTTTGCATGTGTTCAGGTGCTTCCATTTTTTCAAACAATTTATTCTTGGGAAGTTTTCTTTAATTGTAAACCTGGTAATTAAAGGAGAAAAAGAAAAGAATTTGGATGTTTTGCTGTTCTTGAAACATTCCAATTTCAAAGCCAGCTGTGTTCAATACCACATTTGTGTTCACCTATTTTGAATACTCAGCGCAAGAACGTTTTAAACTTTTTCTTTTTTTACTGAAAACAATGTTGCTAATAAATACAGTTGTTGAACTGCTTTACTCTTACAATTTTGTGTATGTACTCAGTGCTAATTTAAGGTCTTGATATCTTATGCTCTTAAAAAAGAACACAATGTTTATATGATATGAGATATATTTCATTTCATTAACAATGTTGTCATCTAGATTTTCATATCTTCTCATACATACTTAGTAATATAACCATGTTGCCTAGTGAAAAGTGAAACTAATATCAAAATAAAGTGCAAAAATTAGCTCTCTGAAAGAAGCTGCTTTCCAAGTGTCAATTGCATACTGTTTGGATCTTTCAGCATAGAATGTCACAAAAAAATTCCCATGATTCTGTAGGCACAGGACAGTTATCATTACTCAAAATATGAAAAATCATACCTTTGAACAGCTTAAAGCTGTTGCTATTTGAAGGTTCCAATCATGTTTTTTTTTCAATATGTATAAAAATAAAATGAAATAAACATTTTTGTCTTGTGTGAAAATTTGGCTCAGACTTTATACAAAAGCAAGGACAACATAAGAACATTGAATTTTTTTAAATTTACTGGCATAAGTATAACAAATTAACATCCTTCTGGCTTAACCCAATTACAAATCACTTTCATTCAATAAATTCAAACAATAATAAAGAAAAGCATTGATCTCATCAATTTTTTGAATATGTATTGTACCAAATAATTCTTAAAATTCAATATTAGTTTTTCTGGAGGGATTAAAATCAAACGTTATGCTACAGGACGAGATTTATATACCATGTAGTTTTGCTCGAAAATGTGGCATTGGTATATCAGTTTTTCTTGTTTCTTTTTGTTTTGACAATACTGTTTTAGCTGACTTTAATGTTTATTCTTTTCTTTTCTTTTTTCTCCCCAGTTTTATTTCTAGTTTTGTCATGAAACTTGTAGTATCTCAACCACTTTTGAAATTTTAATGAAATGATGTGAGATTTTTCTGTATTTTCTTTCCTCCTCCCGCCCCCCTCTTTTTGTGTGTTGCCAATGTATTGTTTGTTTTATTCAACTGAGTTTTCAGGAAAGTTTTTGAATTTACATCCAATGTCAATCAAAATACAACAGAAGTAAAAAGAGCGGTACCTTTTTATGATTTTGAAATACAATTTAAAATTATTTATTGTTTGCTGAAGCAGCACTTCTTCAATAATGAAATACCAACAGGTGTGACACCATATATATGGCTATATAGAGGAATGATTGTCTGACATGCTTTATCATGGGTGCAATGAAAAACCAACATTAACTGACCAAAGTGCCTACATTTTTGTGGCTTTGTCGATGGTTTTGTTCATAATGATTTTATATTTATCGACTGCACAATTTTCATAAGGTTGTAAATTCGATTTCCTGAAGCAAGAAAAATTAAAAAAAAAAAAATGTTTCATGTTCTTTTCAATTGAAAGTTAGAACTGATTGGTTACTTTCTGTAGTAAAAATTGGATCCTGCTTTTTAAAAATCAAGATGTTATTTATACTGTAGCAAGTTATTCCACAAGGAATTCAACTCTTTTTTTCTTTTTCTTTTGCTATTCAGATTGTTCTGGATTTTAGTAGTGTTAAAGGACAATTTTTTTCTTCCAGCTTATCTTGTAAAAGTTGTATTCTTGGTTTAGATGGGTTTTTGTTTTGTTTTCATCGTACACCTAGTGTAAAAATCATGTTTAAATTAAAGCAGTGCTTCAGAACCCAATGCAGGCCATTTGGATTAAAAGAAATTATTTTGAAATTAAGCACTTTTAAACGGAATTACTACTTTAACATTTTACTTTATGAAATGTATCCCTTACCTGCCTGCTATGTAATTTTTCTTGAAGAATAAAGTTGCTCATTGATAAAAAAAAATTGTTTTTTATTTTCATTTGTTTTACATTTTAATATCTGCATTAATTTTATACCATGCCAAACATCCAATCAATCAGAAAGATTTAGTTTCGATAAGGAAATAATTAAGGGTTTGAATATCAATGATTTTGTCACAAGCATAGAAAACGTGCATGATTTCACTAAATCAAGACTAGGTTATACTTCATTGACAGAGACAACACAAAATAAACTTGGCCAACCACTTCAAGACAGTGAGATGGAACAGACTGCAGTTAATGTCTCGAAATCACTGTCTATAGAATATTAACCCTGTCATTGATTAAAGTGTGTAGGGTTAGGTAATTTTGGTGTATTGTATGGACATTCCAAAATGCTCCAAAAAGTAGTGAAAATGAAAAGGAAACTTGTCAAACCTAAGCACTTCTGTAATTCTTGAAGGAAAAACATGGGCAATTTATGAAATAGAGTGTATTTTGTCACTGAGACGGCCAAAAAGCATCTGTCTTAATGGCTGTAAAGCCACAGACGTGTACCAGCGGCTGATCTAATTGGCTGTCAACACTTGGACTGTTGGAGGGTTAAGATCCAGCTATATATTTTGTGAAATCAATATTATAAAAGGCGACTTTGATTTCTTTCTCCGCTATCTCCTCCAAAACCATCATGTATAGTGATAAAGATTACTGAATTTTGATCTGCCAAAATTAGCCCCATGGGGTGCAAAAGAGAAATTAAAGAAAAGCTGTGGATTTAGACTAAAAATATTTTGAAAGTTCATTATATTTTTATTGTAATCAATTTATCAAATTTTTTGGCCATATTTGTCATGACGAACCAAATAGCATTTAAAAAAATGTTTGTGTTTAACAATTTTCAAAGCAAATGTCGCTCTTAAAAAATAATTGTTATTTTTTAATTGTAAATATGAAAAATGTTATTTTACTTTTAAGAAGTGAAAAACTGAAAAAATATTTAAAAATTAGGTTAAATTTAACCTATTCCAGCATAAAGACAATAGTGTCATGGAAAACATCTTGTTCTGTACAAGAAAGCACTTTAAGTAGTAGTGAATTGATTGGTCAGCATTTTAAGAACTCTCATCATGGCCTTTTCTTCTTGTAACACATAACTTCAGCTTCTTTTGCACACATTTCGTACTTCTATACAGTTTTATATATCTAAGATATCCACCAGATCCACTCATTGTTAACAAGGAACCGTAGAAAAATTCAAGTTAACCCATTTTATTATCTTGCCACTCTATTTGGCTCACATGGGTTATACACATTGTGACTAGATTTAGAATAAATACATCTATAAGTCTTAGCCATGCAGGATAACCCAATGAATTTTTTAAAATCCTGGGCCTTAAATTTTATTTTTCTCTGTAAAAAAATGTAATATTGTCTAAGCAGTTGCATATTTTTACTTTGTATTGGGGAATAGTTTCTCACCAAATCAGGTCTAGCACTACATTATGACTGTAAATGGTCATCAGCACCACATTATAGCCTGTAAGGAGATAATAAACTGAAAAGAGTGCTTAAAAGATTGTACCCAAATTAAGTTTATTCTTTTGCTTGAGATCTCCGTTTCATTTAAACGAATTTTGTGAGAGGATATGTTAATTTTTTTGCTCTTTGGCTTTGTTAGAATCTGACTCATATTTCAGTCTTTCTGATTCAACTCTTTTTTTTCGAAGTCCATACCTCCCCATATGGCATTACAAAAGCACTACATGTACCTTTAAGCAGCAAGCAACGTTAATAACTGCCCAAGAAAGGCTGATCAGTGTGCTAACAAAACAAGGAGAGAGCTGATTCATGTACTGGTACAGGTGGCAACACGGGACAAGGGAAGGAGGGAAGAGTTGCTCGTTGCAGGCACAGTACACACTCAATGAGTCATAGATTCAATTATGCTCTTTTTTTGTAATTTAAATCCTCATAATTCGAAGTTTTAATCCAGTTTTCCACTGTATATACATGTATAAACATGTATGTTATTTTAGCACAGTTGTATGACTCTGGAGGGTATAAGTCTTACTTTTTGTGAAGTTTGCATTTCTTTATTGTAGTTGTTTTCCCCACCTGTTCATTTGAAGCCGCAATTATGCTTGTAGATTATAAGGCACTTTCAAATGCTCTGACAAAATAGTGTTTAAATAAACAAACGGCTATAAACTCCTGCAAGGCAGTGCACCTCTATGCACTTTCTATTTGTACCTACATAGCTTAAAGTGAGTGATAAGAAGCAGAAGTACAGAATTAGCAGTTTTCCACTGTGACATGATTCTTGATTCACACATGTTTTTATTTTTGGGCATTTGGCACTTTTTGATGGTTTGGGATAGAGAAAACTGATCGTTGCTCCTCGATTAGAATTATATGCACTGGTACAGTTGACACTGTTTAAGTCGATCTCCAGGGGACATAAGTAAATAGATCGACTTATGTGAAAAATTGAGTTATGTGATTATTGACTTACCTCCCCTGTTGGAAAAAAATTGCTTAGCACCTCCCCCATATCAGATTGTGTACATGTATGTACTACGTGTATTATTATGTGTCTTTTTTTTTTTTTTAATCTTGTTTGTTTTGTTCTTCGTTTCATCTTTATTATTAGCGTGATGTTATATGATTGAATTAATTTTATTTTCCACAGTATAATAATAAAAATACAAAGAAAGATTTGAAAACAATTCCAACACAAGCGTAAATGAGGAATCAGTCTGACCAGAAAAGTATAGGTCCCGATAATAGCCCTTCTTTTACATAATGGTAGAGACAGTGTTAGCCGGCACATCAAATCAGCTGCAACATCTTTCTGTTTCTTAGTTTTCTTTTCAACTTCGTCGATAAGTTCAGTCTTGTATTTTAAAGTGAGGGTGGTCAGTTTTCTAGTCGTTATCTTGTAAATTTGTAGTACGGCTGGGCTAAATTAAAAATAATAAACGAGCAGCCAGATGGGACTCTAGGTTTCTGATGCCTATAACGCAGGAAAATGATCGAGTGTTGTTTCTTATGTAACCGTAGATCTAGACAATGCGAGCGCAAGTTAGAGACTGAAGCTAGTGAAATTGGAAGTTGTGAAAGCGTTCTAATCGAAGCGAGTGCTGTACCCACTAGATCTACTAAGACACATTGACTAAGTATTGCTAAAGTGCGATTGCTTACTTTCGATTATGCATTCCAGTACGAGTTGGGCTTTTCTTTTTCTTAGCCACTCTGAAACATCAGGGGAAGGGGGAAGTGGGGATGGAAGAGCGAAACCAGGCAGACCGGTGAACACTGGCCCATCCGACTCATTGCAAAGAGATAATGTAGATCTACAATGAAATATTTCATTGTCAGCCAATCAGCCCCTGTGATGGGGTGGGGCGCGGGGTATGAGCTCATTGCCTCAAAGCGAATGGACCGCTCTGTGTGTGTGTGTGTTCGCGTCCGACACGCACGTAGATTGATTGGCACACACAGGGTCCAGATCCAGTGACACTTGAAAGGTAGAGAGAGAGAGAGAGAGAGAGAGAGAGAGAGAGAGAGAGAGAGAGAGAGAGAGAGAGAGAGAGAGAGAGAGAGAGAGAGAGAGAGAGAGAGCGGTCCCGTTGAGTTTACATTGATGATGCAATCATCACATCTGGACTGAGGCTTCTTTCTAATGCCACATTGGAACTGTTGTAACTACTTAAGGAGGTATAGGGGCGTGTATAGAGTGTGTGCACAAAGCCAAGTGCTGACAACACACACTGACCACATCTAGTTGTTGGAAAATCGGCTGGAGTGAACAAAAACGTTGATTTCTTTATGAGGCGCCGGGCAGTCGAAGATCGACTTATGTAAAAATCGAGTTAAGCGTTGGCCTCTATTACTTGCTATTGGAAGGGGGCGGGCCAGACCAAAAAAGTCGACTTGAATAAAAATCCACTTATGCGGCATCGACTTATGCAGTGTCGACTGTACTATGCTTTTTTTCTTTTCTTTTTTTTAATAAACAAAACAAAAAGTCGGATGACAAGGTCTTACAGCGAATCTTGCACCCCTGGAAGTACATTTCCATCTACCTTCAAAAGATAGTCTTAATTCTAATGAAAACTTGACAGCTTTTAGTTCCAGCCATAAACACAGCAAACCCTTTATTGCTTTGTGCAGAGAGATAATAAGATAGAAGTTCCATCAACCCAACATGGCAGCCTATGCAAATGTTTATAAATATATATGCCCACAAGTCCCAATCTGAGAGTCATTCCTGAGAGAACTCTTTTGACAGCCAACACAAGACTAATGAAATAAAATTTCTTTCTCAACATAGAGGAATTTTTTCCGCCAAATATGGAGTATGCAAAATATGAATGTATTCAGTGTAGGTCATAATACTCGTATAGTTGAATTTAGTTACTTTTTGTGAATTGAACCTTTTTTTTATACCGGAAAAAAAAAACACTGCTCAGAAGCTTATCTTTTAACACTCAGTGTAATACTTGCAGGCTGGTTTGTCCCAGGACTAAAGCTTTTACAGGCAAAAATAGCGATTGTCAAGAAAATAAATACAAGTTTGAAAAAATTGTAAATTTAACTTAAGAGATCAATTGTTGATCTTTGGTGCTGTTTTAGTCGACATATAGGCCTATTTTCATTTTCTGATTTGCTATCATTTTTTCATCATCTCAGCTAAACCCCCTGCAAAAAGAAAAAAAAAGAAAAAGAGCTCAATCGCCTGAAAATTATAGGGAGCAGATATGATGTATCCTTTGACTGCATGTGGCTTCCCACAAATTTTCTTTGACTGTCCTGATTATTTGCAGTATGAGCTCAACTGGACACCTAATTATTTTAGAAATTAGTTACTTTTGGCAAAACTTTACACCACATTTGCCTTTGAGTCCATTTTGTATCAAGTTGAGAATGAGGGATACATTATATATAAACTTTATACAAACAAATATAAGTTTTAGAACTAGGTAAGCTCTCAATACTCCTGAAGTTTTGATTGAAAAAGACAAACCCTGAGGTCACACTCATGGTGGACTGAGCTTGTAAAAATTACAAAACCAATTCTTAATTCATATAATTGGAGGGAAACAACTTAAATATCTTTTGGGTTTGTGTATTGTTCAAGAAAAAATGCGCATATACATATAGACAGGAATAAAATAATGAATTTTTAATATTTACCAATTCTAAACATTCTTTTAGACTCCTGCCAAGAATGGAAATGCTAAACTAATCTTAACAAACACATATGGTGCCTGTGAAATGAGAAGTTGAAATAACTAGATTACTCATAAAAAGAATATGCAAACACCAGGCAACATTTTTTGGACCATGTAATGAGAAGAGGAAACTAGAACATCTTGTGGCACTCGGAATGATTGAAGGAAAATGCAGCAGGGGAAAACAGCGTGAAAAGATGTTAGATGGACTAACAGAGTGGCTAAAGTAGGACAGGTGTTAGATGCACTGAAAGCGACAAAGGATAGAGATGTGTGGAAGGTCATGATTGTCTACACTAAAGGATTGATTGCCTGTGAAAAGAACAACTGTTTGTTTCATTATAGGATAAAATGTAAAAGCGTTGACCTTGCACAAAAGTAAAAACCCTATGAGAACCTATGGCAACTATACTACTACTTGACTGTCAGCACTGCCTTCAGCATCAAATTAAAATAGTGGAATCCGCTTAAAGTCAACACTTGGGACAAAAAAAAAAGTGCTGACTTCAAGCAAGGTTGACTTTATTCATTTCCAGGAAACAAGTCCAAAAAATCTATGTTATAAAAAGTTTGTCTCCCTTTCGTTGCTTATGGCTCCCTTTGCAGTGTCTCCATTTTGTTACTCATATTACTGTAGTTATTTAGGCAATGAGAAAACCACTCTAAGTCTGAAAAGAAGTTTATTTAAATAACTTGATGTACTATACACAAATAGCACAAAATATGCGTACCCATACCTACAATTCTTGCTTTACTGTTTTTCAGTTTTATCCTTTTTTTAGTACAGGCTTGGGATCATCATTGCTTTCATTGTGTTCTCACCAGAAAAAAATAAATGCCCGATAACAAAAATTGCTTAGTATTATTGAAGGCTCTGAAAAGGATGCTATTGGTTAAAGCGAGCGGTGGTGGAGAGAAAACAGTTCACTGTTTGCCACAAATGATACAAGCCGATAATTAGTGATCTAGACACGCCCAGCCTCCATCCCGTGCACGCCCTATGCACCCTTCTACGCAACCATTTAAGACCGCATATAGCTAGGCCTTGTTAAGCATAGTATTAATACATAGTGACTTACTGACTGTATTGGGTTTACAAACAAAGAGCTTTTTATTGCCTAAACATCCCTATGCATTCCCACTTTTATTTATGGATTTCACCTTTTCCCATCCACCATGAAATATTGACTTTAAGCGAAAATTTCCCAATGTGTCGACTCTATCAGAAAATCATTTAGTTAAACAAAGGAGGAAAAAAAAATGGGACCGCATTGTGGTGTTGACTTCACAGATATTTTTATTTTATTTAAGAAGTTAATTTAAATGTTACAGTCTGAGATTCTGTTTCCGACTATTTATTTACGATCTTCAAGAATGATAAAACTGTTTAATAATGAAATTTCAACTTATAGATGGTGAGAATCTTAATTAAGCCTCTTATACACTTATCAAAGAAGTCATAAACTGGGGTACACTTTTTGCAATAATCTTCCAAAGTCAAGACAAATAGCTTTATTGCTTTCCTAAAGATGAAATTTTCAGTTTCAAATAATTCATGCTTTCCAATGTCCTTAACATTTAAATATTCTGACATGATAACAGTCTATTATTAAATGCTGAAATCAGTAATGCTTGGCAGCTCTGCTATGGACTTTTTCAGCAAAGGCAACTTCAAGACAATCTTTTCTTAGATTCATCTTTCATAAAGCTGAAATTATTTCTGTTTAAAATGTTTCCAGAAAATACTTTTGACTTTATGTAATTTGTGGAAGACCATACATAAAAAAAATAGACTAATCAGTTTCATTATTGTTCACTTTGGTTTTCATAGGTTATACTTTGAGTGTACTTCATAACATAGATCAAAATGCCTCTATTATGACCTTTACTAAAACATTTCTTGAAAAAAAACTTTGGTTGTGACCTCAATTTATATAAAAACACAAAATATTCAAACTTCAACAGGTGAAGAATACAGTTTACTCTGGAGAATAACTCAATGACCAAACATGAGAAATTTCCAGCCCGCAGCTGGAACAAAATAAGGATTATTATTTAACATCTTGGAATCTTTCCAGAATTACAGAAAAATGAATTTATCTTTTGGTTTCATTTCATTTTTTTTTCATAAACAGTCACTTTACAGTCAGACTTCATTGGCAATCTATAAGACAACTTTGATTCACATAACAAGTATAATCCAATAAAATTTATAATCTTCCTATTGTTCTTGCTTTTGCTGATGCTCCAAAGTCTGACTATTATTCTCAACCACATGTGCTACAGCTATGAAGTCATGGTTTTCTTCTTCAACTCTGTCTGGCACCAAGAGGGCCTCTTCAGCATCACTCAGTGCCACAGCCAAACTGTTGCCTCTACCTGTGGACACATTCTCATCTGGGTTTTTCTCTACATCTGTTTCAGAAAGCAAGTTTTTTGAGACGCTTGTCCTCATATTTGTAGGAAGAGACTGTTGTGAGAAATCAGTTTTTATTGCATGTGGCTGAGAAGGATCCGTAGCAATGGAGTCTACTTTGGAACAAGACTCTGCTTCTTTAACAGCAGCCATCAAGTTCTGAATTGGTGGTTTTGAACTGGTTGCATGTGAGCTTGAATGAATCATTGCATCTGTCACAACAGTTGTTATGGTCTCAGAGGAATTTTTTTGCATAAGACTAGGAGCATTTTTGGTTTGTGGTTGAGGTCTAGGCATCATGAGCTGAGATCTCTGACCCTGAATGGGTGGGGGGCTCTTAGGGAACAAGGTGGCATCAGCTGCGCAGGTACTTCCATGTGTTGAATTAGTAATACCAGAGAGTAGTAAGTTCTTCTTCCCACTAAGTAAGGGAGGGAAAGGAGACTGAGATCTCACTCCTGCTGGTGAGGGATTTCCAGAGGTAGGTGGAAACAGGGAGGTGGAACTTGCTCTTGAGGTAGGGGGAAATGAGGTTGGAGATTTTCCTCCAAATGTGGGTAGATTTGGTAATGATGTACACATTGTGGGTGGAAAAGGTGTAGGGGACTTGATTCCTGTCACAGGTGGAAATGGAGAAGGGGGCTTCACTCCTGTATTAGGTGGGAATGGGGAAAAGGCTCTCACGCTGGTTGAGGATGAAAACTGTGGCTGTGGTCGCATATTAGCTGGAGAAGTGGGAGGAAAGGGAGAGCGAGAAGACACAGAACTCCCAGGGTGAGATGCATTTGAAGAAATCTGGTGCCCTGATGCTTGCTGCAGTGGAGAGAATGGAAGTGTGCTGCCTGGGACATTAGAGTGGTCTACAGAAGAGGACAAGGCATTTCCTCCATGATGTAGAGCTTTTGATGCCCCTAGATGCTGCAAAGGGTGCTGTGACTGCTTATGTCCTCCGGACAGATTCTTACTGTTATTGTTGACCTGAGATGTAGAAGACGCTCCAGCTGCCGAGCCATCCTCTGGAATAATGTACACATGAACTAAGCTTCCATCAGCCGATTCCTCGTGCACCAGAAGTACTTGTGCACGGCCACCCAATGCCCCCTCCCCTAGACCCAGCTGTGGGGCAAGGGCAGGCACCATGTGGGATGGTATTAACATGCCCTGGACTGGTGTCTGGACTCCAGATACCTCAATTTGTACCTGGGTAGTGCCTGGAATGGGCTGGATTCCTGTAGACGGCTTAGGCATCTGAGAGTTGCCACCAGCTTTAGTGGCAAATGAGAACGCTTTTGGAGAGGCTGCTCTACCCCGTGCCGAGTGAGATTCGTTGGATACAGAATCTGGATTAGGAATAATTGGTACAATAGACACGCTAGACTGGCTCATTTGCCATGTTTGGTCTTCTTCTTCCTCCCCTGGTTTCGCATGTTTTGTCCCTGCCCCTACAGTTGACACCTTTCTTTGAGGCCTTTTGTTGTAAGCTGGAAGTCTTGCTGCCATTTCCTCCTCTTCATCAATCCTGAAGGTGTGACAAAATGTTCCAACATCTTAGTAATTGATACAAAAAGTCCTACAGATATCGTAACTATAGATTACCTGCATGTGAGTGTAAAAGCTTCCCTCTCCCATCTATCCTACCACCGTAAAATTCAACATAATATTCATCCCCCGTTCTCCTCTGCCTCTGCAATGCCTAGACCACAGTAAGTAATGACAACGATCAAAGAATTCATTCTCACCCTGTGCACCTTCTCCTACTTTCACTCTACTGCTTGTGGTTATGATATAACTAAACACTTGTGCAAAAAAAAATAAATAAAAAAAGATAGTTAGGGAAGTGCAACTTTCAAGGATTTTGAAAATACAGTAAACCTCGAATCCAACGAACTCAGATTCAAAGAACACCCTGCATTCAACCTACAGAGTAAAATCCCCGTTTTTTTTTTTCCTTCCTTGACTCTCTTAAAATACCTAGGACCAAATGAACTAATCTCAGAACCGTCCTCGGGTTCAACGAACTACAAGTATTGGCAAATCCACTTAAGAATGCTTTCTGCTTAGAAACTATGTAGTTGAAATTCAATCAAAAGGTCCCCTGTCGGCTGTTAAGAAATGCTTGAAGGGTATATGTGTTGGGCACCCATTATATATATATATATATATATATATATATATATATATATATATATGTATATACTAAGGGTAGGGGAGAGCAAAGTATTGATATACAGGGAAAAGATAATAAAACGAGAGGAGAGAAGTGGGCAGGGAGTGGCAGCAAATGCATGAGGAGATCATGATGCAGGATCAAATAGCTAAAGTGGTGGTAACTTGGACAAAGGTGGGAAGGGTAAAGAGTGGCTTTATAGACACATGGTTAGTTGATAAAAACAAGGGAGATAATTATGTGGTAATTTCACTTTGGTTGGTTACTTCCCTTGTGGTGCATTATGTCATGGCTCCAGCGAACTTTGCACTCAACGAGCTGTTAAAAATGGCTGAACTAGTTTGTTGAGTTCAAGGTGTACTGTATATTTAGTCTCAACAAAAATACTCTGCCTTTATGTAACACAAATTTGAGAAATAAAGGCATCATAGTATTTGAGTTATCAGAATCATCTAGAAGGTAAATAAGAAAAAAATTTGGGATAAATTTACTTAGTGACAAAAGACAAATTGATTTATCCCAGTTTGAAATAAGTGGACAACACAGAAATAGATTCTTTCTGATACTTATGTGCCAACACCCCATTCAGAAGCTTTCAATCTAAGACTTTGTCTCCAACCTCAACCAATATTACAAAGATGATGCAGAAAACAACTTGCAACATTGTAGTGCACAGGAAAAATGCAATTGGTCTAAATTGGGTTGGAATGATTTTGACTTTCTTTTTAACATCTTCATAACGTTTGCCACATACTCATCATATTCAGGACCCCAATCATCTTCCTCATCTTCTGATGACTCTTGGGACTTTCCTGGAAGGAGAAAAAAAAGCAACAAAAAATATTTCAATAAAGAAATGAATAGAATCAACCCCATACTTGGGGTATAAATGATCAAGGCATCAATTGATTAAAACAACAAACCAATAATATAACAATTAAAAAAAAAAAACTCTAGATTTAGATTCATCACACACTCAATATTTTTGGATCAAAGTATAACTGCTACACATGATGAGAAGGGAACAACAGTTCATGGTCTTTAGCCTCCTCTTTGGCATGGAGTTTTGGTGATATTTTACCAAAAGATTGTAAACCATAACGGTATTTAATGTAAACTCATACTAACAGACCCAAGATGACAGATTCTGTTTAAGAGGGAAAGCATAGAAAATTTGTTGACAAACAATTACTTTGTTTTCCATTTTTATTGGTCGATAATGGTAGCATGTAGGAAAAAAAAAGGAATGATGAGAATAAACAAGCATTCTGATATTTAACAAATTTTGCAATCATTAGCTATTTAGTTTTTAATATATAAATTCTTTCATTCAACTTACTTTTTTTAGCCTTCTTTTTCGGTGGTAGTTTTTCTTTCTTGGCAGGTGTTTTAGAGCTTTTAATAGCTGATTCAGGTGTTTTGGAAATTGGGATGCCTCTAGCTTCTTTTTCTTTTTTTGTTAAGCTGGTATGCTTCTTGACTTTAGGTTTGGATGGTAGTGGTGGTTTTTCAACAAACACAGATGGATCATAATGACGCATGTTGCCTGCAAAATAAAATAAAGACGAAATTTTCATACATATTATTGGGATTTAGACTGTCCATATACCGTATTCCCTCCATTAGTAGCGCCATCTCTAATAAACGCCCCCCCCCCCCCCTTTTCCCATCCAAGCAACACTTAAAAAACACCACTTTCGAGAGCAAAAGATTCTTATTAAACTCAAACTCAAAACATTTATTAAGCGATAGATCTGATGATAACAACAGACAACACATGTAAACAATGAATGACTATGGTACTGCAATTGTCATCTCAAATTGGGGATGTCAAAGGCGTCTGAGGTTAATGTCCTGGACTATTGCAGTCCTTGTAGTCATCGACTCGAATGACACCCAACCATGGCACTCTAAAACTAACTAGAGGGGGAGGGGGGGGGGGGGGCGGCGACGGCGGAAACGGCGGCACTTTGTCTTTGAAGAAAGTCATCCAAAACATTCCATTAGACGCACCCCCCCCTCTTCATTTTCACGCGCCCGGCGCTACTATTGGAGCGAATACGGTAAATTAAAAATTTGAGAACACTAAGAATTTTCATTTCGATTCATGTATCAGTGATCAAAAGCAATCTCTGGTCTTCTTTGAAAACATTATATCACACAAAGCTCAATCTGCCTCTGGTTTAAAATTTCATTAATCAGCATTTACATTACAACCAGCTCACTAGACAAATAAGGTCTCTGAAGGAATTAAAGTGAACTGAAAGTCTGTGCTATCAAATGGTGGACCCTCTCTTGCATTCACACTAGAATCAAAGAGACTTGAGAGACAAAGATTGAAGTGATCTAGAGCTCAACTTAGAACATGATAAAGTGCAGCCAAAGCTGAAAAGCTTAAAATATGAAATCAATACCAGAAAAATTGATTCAAATACTGCGATAGTGTTGAAGATTACCAAGATTTTGTATTGGAATAAAAACTTCTGCAAACATGGAGTTCAGTAACCCATTTTCAAAATGCTTTATGTGTTTACCATACAAGAACGTAGACCACAGAAAACTTATACTTACTTAATGATTTATCTACTCTAGGTCTGTTAAATTTCTCTTCTCTGCGAAACTTGTTCTGCAAAATAATCATAAGTACTTTAGTTGAAAGGTAAGCAAAAGTATGAATTATAGAAACTTTATTTCCTCATGATCTAAAAGCCTCGGCAATCAAAAGTTAGTTTGGGATAAAAATCACAGCCGACGAACTTGCACCCATGAAAATGTTTTCTTCAAAATTATAACAGCAATTAGAAAGCAATTTCAAGTTGACTTATTTGAATAAAATTGTGCATACCTTCAATTCTCGTCTTGAACGATTGGTCAACAACTTAGTCAGCAAGGAAAAATCTGTGCCACACATGCTCAGACCAATAAAAAATTTATCAGTCTCTGAGGAGAAAAACAGATTTTTCGTTTCAAAATTAAATCTGTTTGGAAATTTGAATGATAATATTGACAGACCTGCCACCCAAAATTTTTCAAATGAGGAATCAGAGCCACAAAAAAAAGAAGAATCTGAGTGAAAAAAGAGGGACACTTACACTATACTAGATATCTTGAATCTAGATTCGGTCTAATTGAGATTTCTAGACAAAATAACTTAAGATTTTGAAAGTCTACAAACACTTAGAATGTCCCTAGGTCTAGATTTTACTGACAGGGAGGAGAACTAGGAAAAAATTTTTTTTTAAATCAGTCAATGTGAGCAGAGTAGACGGGAATGCAAATAGAGCCATGGTTGTGAAACATTGTTTCTATGACCATTCTCAGATATAAGGTTGAACTTGAATGACCTATGGTAGCCTCCCCTTGTACCTCCCCCCCCCAAAAAAAAAATCACTGGCTCAACAAAAGTATTATAAAGGTTTACAAAGTTTACTCATGAGAGTAAAATCTAAGTTAAAAAAGAAGTTACACATTGAGCCTTCTTCTCCTCATCTTTTTCTTTCCTTAAAACATTTGAGCTGAATATGATCAATATCGATCAGGCCTAACTTCAATTGTCTTCACCTGGCTGCATAAAAAAAACCCAAGAACCTAACACTTAGATCTAGATTTACAATTATTTGCTTTGGAATAAAAAACACCTACTTTGGTCTCATGAAATGCCCCATTTTCGATTATAGATTTAGATCTAGATCTAGTTTTATGCCAGCTCTATTTCAGGATTTCCAAATCGATCTTGATAATCAACTAGATTAAGATATAAAATATCTTGATGCAAAAAAATTGTCTAGTCGTATTTATCAGATCAAGAAATAAGAATAATCCTTTGTTGGAAATAATGACCAGGTTTAGATGTGATTGTGAAGATGGAAAGAAAGATGCATTGGGATGAATGAAGTAAACAACTGGATAGCACTAACATCTTGGACAGTTTCAAATACAATCGAAATCTCAATATTGTTATTGGAAATATAAATAACACGGAAAAGGAACAGTATCGACATAATATATCGTCCGGTTTTATACTTTCATACAGGATAATCCATGATGAGAAAAAAATATCGCACTCTTCGTAGAATTATCTTTTCACCCCAAATCGCTCAAAATCCTTTAAAAAATTGGAATCCACAGAACAAAAGCGGAAAATTGGAATTTTCACAATTTTTTAGAAAAAATCGGGATGATTCTGCCTAAATTGGAATGAGTGGCAGGTCTGTATTTATGTTCTATGTGCCCAAGTTTGGTCCATGAAAAAGAAACAAGAAACTTGTTCAAGATTGAAACATGGAAATAGTTAAATGGGATAACATAAAATTGTAGACAAAGCCTGAGGATGCAGATGACAATCTTTCTTGAAAAGTTAGTACAAAAAAAAAAAAAAAAAAAAAACATTGCACAAAAATTTTCTTGTGTGAAGTTTTAAAATCTATTTTTGAAATATATCTCCACATTAATTCCTGAAAAAAAAAAAGAAGAAAAAAACAACAACAAACAAACAAAAAATAAAAGAAATAAAAAACAAAAATGAAAATTGAATAATTATGATGATCAGAACTTGGTTTGATTCAACTACCTTCCTCAGACCATAACTTCTTCTTGTAACTTTTCCTGTAAGAATTGGTATTGAGATAACGATCATCATCATCTTCTTCAACAATGATCTTTGACCTGGTATGGCTACCTTTCTCTGGGGTTGAAATCAGCAAGCTGAAAAAAAATATTTTAAAAAATCTGTTCATACCCAGAAACCATAATATAGATTTAAAAAAAAAGATTCTAAAATAATCAATACTTCTGTTGAAATAGGAATCAAAAAAACTTGCACAAGATTGAACCATTTAAGGGTTCTGATGAATTTTGTAAATAACAAATTACTGAATTCTGGTACTTTGATGCAATAAGCCTTTTTACAAAATATTGCCCTTTCTAAATGATCTTGAAGACAGCTAAAACTAAGTACCAGTATCCTTAAATTATGTTATACATGAAATCAACTAAGAAGATGCTATTTAGTTTTCACAACATACAAAAACAAATATTTCACTGAGAAATTTTCTTAATGGGGATGGCCCAGGCTGCCCTTTGAAATAATCTGTATGATTACAATTAAGAACTGCTACAAAATAAATTTCACAGTATCAGTTGACTTCCTCTGATTTTTTTGTTATGCAATCCCTCCCTTGAGCAGATTGATACACAATTCGAGCCATTTTCTAGGATTCCTTGAACCGCCTTTATTAGTTGCTCAAAAAAGCTAGGTTAACTTTTACCTTTCTGTGTTTAACACAACATTTCCGTCTGGTCCAATCATAACTTGAGGAGCAGGTAGGGCAGCATTTTCAGCCTCTTTGGTCGCATCTGCTTTGTCTTCAACTGACAAGCTTTCATCTGGGCTGGTTGGTTTGTTTTCATCCTTCACATTTTTCTTCGTTTTTGGTTTAGTTCTGCAAAAGTCATTTTAAAAGAATTGTAACTATGAAAGGAAAACTGTAACCATATGTTTAGCACCTAATCAAGATAACTTTCTACTGCAATAAAAATATGAAAAAAATGTAAGAATTCAATTTAGGATGTGCTTTTCTCTACTTTTCAAAAGAGAAAACTGCCTTATATATAGCATGAAAATTTTTTTTAACAATTTTTAGAAACCCAAATGAAATAGTTTTTACATAGCCTTTATTCTCTATAAAAAGTGAACGAATGTCATATTTCAATATGTCAATTTCCAGATAGACGACCATGGCCATCTCCTTAACTATTGAAAAATGATATGGAGTGAGGAACTGTTTGCGGAGCCCATCACAAGGACTCATAAGAACAACCTAGCTCAACAGGACACAATCAGAATTTGAGTGCCAGACCTTATGGTTCATACCCCAGGCAATGTTACAAAAAAAAAAAAAGGAAACTTTCAAATAATTTTTTCCCACTCCGAAATTTACAATAGAAGCCATCTCAATGAATGGGTCATATCTAAGCATTATCTTTGTGGAAGTATTCATACATTCAAAAAATTTTAAGTGAACTTTCATGAACATAAAAATAAGTTTAGTTGGTGTAGGTTAAAAAATTATAACCTTGGATCATAATTTTACTACTACTTTACTACAATGAAAACAGTGACAAAACATGCACAGAGAATATCTTTATTATGAAAGCATTCCAGTTATCAGATTTGCTTCAAGTCAAGAAGAAATATAAATAGCATCAATTGTTTTGTAAAAAGTTGAGAGATGATACATGTATTTCTTAGACAGCGTAAATATTTAAAAATCATGTGCAATATAATAGTGGTAAAAAAAAAGGATGCTCCCTAGACCCTCCTTCTTTTATAAAAAATAAATCTTAACTCAACCCCATCTACATCGCCCACTGTCCCTTGTATGGATCAACATATTGTGTACTTATATCAACCGTTAACTTTCATTTCTGTGTGGCAACTTTTTTTCCTTATTAATACCAAAAAACCAGAAGGAAATTTAGCATAAACCTCATTTCCGTTTAGAGGACACTTTAAACACTGACTGATATAAGAAATAATTTTTACATTCAGTACTTACGGTAAGAAATTGCGCTCTGGATTCCATAAAAGTAGGTCGCTCATTTTCATCTTTTGTCTATCAGGAGATTTATCTCTACTTGGTAAGGCTTCCAGCTTGGGTTTGCGGGACTAAGACAAAAAAAATCACAAGTTTTCAAAAAGCATAATTTGTATTGTTTACCTTGTATGCATCACATGTAAGAGATATTTTAAAAATGTTTGATTTTTATTCTGCCTTAAAACAAGAAATATCAATGAGACTTTCCTTTCATTGGTTATATTTCCCTAATAAAAAGTTTGAAATATTTCCATTAATCGCTTCATAGGCCTACTAGCAATCAAACCCCATGAATGCAAGCAATTTTGGAGTATGTAAAAAAAAATTAACAAAAAATGAATTTTACACCAAACTTTTTAACATTTTAACACAAAAAACTAAAAATAACAAGCGTTGCAAAGCAATTGATCTGAATTATCATGGTAAATACTTCTTCTCTCGGAGCCTGATTTTTGCTGATCTGTCTAATTTTTCTACATTTTGACATTTTTTTTGCTAATGTCCAATGTAATTAAACACTTAAAACATTTTGAACGCTCCTTTTGTTACTTATTTCGTGTGTGAAAAAGTATCTCATATAACTTTCAAGAATGTCGTTTACATTTAGAGACGAAGAAGAGCACGAAGCCAGTGGTAGATTTAGATCCAGATGTACCCTACAATGTAAAACTGAAAGATGTAAACTCTCTTCTGACAGCACTAACACAAAAAATTATAGTCTGATTTTCAGGAAACCCAACATGAAATGAAATGAGACATTAAACTAATGTTCAGGACAGCTGCTGCCACTTTTGACCCATCTAACCTGAGATAGAGGAAGGTTTATTCAGATGTGCCAAGAGTTGGTGCATCAAAACAATGTTTAGAATTATCTAAACCAAAAACTTGAACATGTCTCTTCCGTTCAGGAAAAAACAAATTATCAAGTGAAGAACAGCAACAAAAAGGTCATTTTTATCACAAGAAATGATACAGCCCTCTTTAAAAATTTCCACATCTATGGATAGTCGAAGAAACTGCCTCTTATTTTTTAAACAACACAGTGCTTAGATTGAGCTCTCTCCAATGGACACTTATCCTTTTCTCAAATTTTTAAGCATAGTTCAAGGACAGAACACATTATGGTTTGACTTTCACTATTACCCTGTGCTCAAGGACAGAACACATTATGGTTTGACTTTCACTATTACCCTGTGCCGCCTTGGCTTCTTCCCAGAAGCCTCTTCAACCTCTGTTTGTCGTTCACAGTCAGGTTCTAAAGATGAAGCCACAGAGGCCTCAGAATCATCAATTTCCATTGGCTGGTCCGGTTTTCTGCCCTCAGCTTCACTAACATCTTCAGGCTTTTTGAGGTATTGAGTGTCATCAATCCTTCTGGTTGAGAATGAGTGAGCCTCCGTTTCACTGCTTGCAGCTTGATGTGATAAGGGAGATTTTGGGGTTTTAAAACTTGAGTGTGAACCAGAAGGTGCAACTGAGTGCTGAGTCACATCTTCATCTCCGTGTGTTCTAGGAATCGATAACTCCTTGCGACGAATGCTAAAACAAGATTGTCGAAGTACAATATATAGTAATGTAATCAAATAACTAGAAACATACATCTTACAGCAGCTATTAACATAATGGAAAGAGTTCCTTTTAGGTACAGACTAATTTACACACCAAAGAGGGCTTCATTTGATTGGGACCATAGAAAAAGATTGGTCTTGGTTTTTGCTTGTGGTTACACAAAGAAGAAAAATTAATTTATTTCAGCTCTGTCTTTGCAGACTCTTAATGACTAACGTAAGTTTAAATTATTTTATAACACTAAGTTCCAAGGAGGAAACACACTATAAGGTTGCTAACTGTTTCTTCTATGTAAAAAACTGTCGGTACCTAAAAGGTACTCTTTCTAACATAATTTATGTTAGAGCCAGCACAAACTAGGAACTTCAAAAATTCGTAGAATTTTGATGCATTTAATCGGTCTCTGCAAGCCTTTGTTTTAGTCCTCTTTGAAAAATTACTAATTGGAGCGGTAGCAAAAAAACCTTATATCTGAACACAAATTTCTATGAAATGAGCTATTGTGTGAGACTTGCAAATTTGTCACATCGACAACCATCAACAAATGCTGGAGATCCTACTGTAACACATCTAATAAGGCTCAGTAGCAATTACAATAACAGAAAACAAAGACCAAGGGGCTAAATTCATTATTATAGCTTGGGAGCTTGGGAGCATGAATACTGCACTGATCAATACAAGTTGTTTATTTGTTCATCAAAAGGCTTTTTGTTATAAAAGCTAGTTTTTGCTCTCTAAAATTTAGGTACACCCACAGAATTTCAGGGAAACCTTTTGCATATATGTATATATATATAAAGTTTAGCAAACAAAACGGTTGAAACAAATCATCTACATTAAAGCTTTGAAAAATAACAAGATAATCATGATCATTACTTACACTTGAACATCTGTCTCAATTTCAGGTTGCAAACTCTTGTCGCATGGTTCAATAATGATTACTTTATCACCTTCTGTTGTCTCACAACTTGAAGTTCCCTCTGCACACACAGAAAACTTCACATTTTCATCTCTATTATCATCCTCCTTTGATGTAACTGATTTGTCTATGGCACCTGTTGGTGCTTGATGAGTTTTTATAGCAATAGTAATTTCAGACACTGGTGAAGATTGGGTTGGTTTTGGTTTAGACACTGGCGTTGTTTTGCCAACTCCAGGTCTGATGTTGGGTTTGATAACAAGGCGAGGTCTTCGACCTGACATTGTGAGTGAATTATGTACGAGTTGATCTGGTATAAATAGATCTTAAACTTGACTTATTTGGTTGAATATCACTCTCACAAATGTATTGATGTAGATCTAATTTAGATCAGAATTGAGCCTTTTATTCATCAGTATCCTAGAGTTCTAGATCTAGATTCTAGTTCCAATTCAAGCACAGATTTTGAGTAAGCTCCTAGAACTATACTTTGAAGGAAAGCAGCTTTTGGCTTATTCTAGCTTCCTACATCTATATTTATGATTATTTGTGAACCATTGCCTTATATAGCACTATTAACAGAGTCCTGAGACCCAAAGTAAAGTGTTGATGAACGTAAAGTTGACGCAATGTGTGTGACAGTCTGATAGAAATGAAGAGAAATGAAAGTAAAATCCATTCCAGAATACCACCGGGTTGTTTCCGCTTAGTACATGTAAATCTTTACTTTAAAAAAATTAAATAAAAGCATTTTGAACGAAGTAGTTTCCCTTTTGTTTGTGAAAGGGAAAGAAGACCAAATTTACAGAAATTCTCTGTGTAAAAAAAATTAAGGTAATGTCAATCACAATCAATTTTTAATTGGTCTATTTGGCATTGCCTCTTATAAGTCTTTGTAACTTTTCTGCGCAGGTGTTGACATTAATATCCATTAATAATTCACATGAAGAACTTGAATCTAAACGTCCCCAATTCTCGATAACTTTAATGAGTAAACCGTACATGTATGATATTAGTGAACCATTGGATTGAGCTTAGAACTGGATATCTGAAACAGTTAGTAGAAAGACGAGAGCCAAACTACACGTAATATACACAACAATATTTTGCGAAAGTAAAGCAAAATATTTTGTTGTATCCCAGTAGTGACTTAATTTTGTTTAGTCTAAAGTCTAGATCTAGATCTCTAGATATCTCTAGATCTACACTCAAACTTGGCCAAAGCCTGCAATTTGCAAAGTACAAATGTTCCCATGACTATTTAATGAAGTAATTTTAAAAGAACTTTCCAATATACTTGCTGAACACGAATATCAAGGTTTTATTCGTCGCAAATAATTAATAAATTATACTTTCCAAGATTTAAGCAATTTTGTGTTGCTCTATGCCCGTATTCAAAAGAATTTAACGCTATCGTTAGGTTGTTGTTAACTGGCTAACGCATGCGTTAATTTAACGAGGTATTCAAAAGGCAAATTTTCGCTAATGACAGGTCGTTAGGTTATCGTTAGGGGGGACTTTTTAAAGAGAGCTAACGATCCTGTTAACGTTAGGTTCAGGCCTACCCTAAAAATTTTACGATTGCTTTAATGGACTTAGGTGACGAACACTTTCCAATCGTATTGGTAACCAAGGAATTGTTTTTCTCTTCCAATATGGTGGCTATGGGAGCGTTTGCAAGGTACAGACTTAATGCACTTTTTTGTATTCTTTAAATTTACTTTGTAATAAATCTAGATCTAGATCTAGATTAGAAAAGAGTTGAATAAAATCTGATGCCTTTTTATTACTCAGCTACAATTAACAGAAAATAATCAATTATGAGTGAATGGTTAAAAAAAAAAAAGGATGGAAAGGAAAAAAATCTATCGACAATACTATGAGTTCAGTTACTGAAGTCTTAGATCTAAAGAAGTGATCTGAAATGTAGACTAGCCTAGACTTAGACCTAGATTGAAAATTCGATCTTGTCAAGTGTAGTAACAAAAAAAAAAGATTGCAAGTTTAATGTTTTGCGAACATGATCTGCAAACACTACAGAATCTATGAATTTGGAAGTGGTGAATGATGAATAGACTAAACCTACATGTACGGTAGTTTAAGTTTAATCTTCGTCACATATATCAGTAAGCCACGAAATAAAATTTCGTTACAAGATGGTATAAACCTATAGACACACACAGAGAAGGAGAGAGAGAAATTTTAGCTTTATTCATTTATCAAGGCTGAGCAATTGCAATCAAACTCAAACTACTTGAAATAAAGTTGAATGCCTCTGTCGATTCTGTACAGTTGCAGATTCGAACGGACTATGACTACAGTATTAATTTAATGAAATTCCTAGCTTTTCAACAACTCTCCTCTCTCTCTCTCTCTGCTTGTTTCTCTCGTTTTTCTCTCTAAATGTATCTACATATCACCAAAGTAATGAGAAAAGAAAGTAAGAGAGACAGGAAGACAGAAAAAGACAGAGAGGCAGGCAGACAAACTTACTGACAGTGACAGAGGGCAAGATACTTAGATAGTAAGGTTTTCTTTACAAATTCTCATTTCCAGTAGTTATTAGCATACATGTGAGACTAATCTATGTATTAAAAATTGTCTCAAAATTCAACGCTGGCATTTTCCTAATTCAAATGGAAGTAGGCACATCCATGATTGAAATTATGAAAAGAGAAGTACATGGTTTATTTAGTGGTGATTCCACAAACCAGTTTTCAAAATGCATGAGTTCCACAGTTCTTGAGATTATATTCTTTTGATTTTCTCTGTTTGTTTGTTTCTTTTTTAAACCTCATTAACATCATCATTATTGTTATTAATATTATTTGCTCTTCCTTAAAAAAAATGTTTTTACATTTCAGCCCTGATAAGTCCAGCTTCATAGAAAATAAAAATATTATCCTCAAAAACCCATAACTCCTAGTTTATGCATTATAACAAAAAGTGAGCACAAAGAATTGAATTTAAAAAAAAATAAAGGATTCAAAAAATAATTATAGTCAGATGTAAATTATATACATACATGTAAATATTGCTCTCTTATACTTTCGTAAGCTGATTTTTTGAAATGAGCTTAATCATCAGTCATTATTGAACTCATGAGATTTTGCCTTAGGCTTGCTTTTAGAATTAGAACATTTTTTTAATCAAGCCCAATGGACCTTGGAGGCCATTATTATAAAAAATATTTCATTCTTTATTCACTAGGGTATTTAAGATTATTGCTTATTCAAAAAAAAAAAAAAAACCGAAATGATGTTAGAAAATGAAATCTCTCGAAACAAAGCGATTTCAATATTGGACTTTGCAAATGGTACATAGAGTCAATCTCTTTTTTCTTGGTGAAATTTAGGTAACCATAATATTTTATTACCAAGAAATACAAAAGTATTACTTTTCTTATGAAATGCATCATTTTGTTATGTTATTCAACTTTTTCAATTAGCAGTTTTCAATAAATAAAGAGTGGAGATCTTATTGTTTTCCTCCAGTACCTTCAACAAGTTACAGAGACTTAAAACAGGCAGCTCAAAAAATTTATCAATAAATTCCCTGCAGTAAAAATGAACTTTTTCATTCCAATATTCTAAATTGAAAAGTAATTTACAAGAATTACCCACTACATGTAGACTATATGTATATTATAAGCAAATATCATTTTGCAGAAGTGCAAAAATTTGTTTTCTTGAATGCTTTTAATGATTAATTGTCCTCAAAAAAAAAAAAAAAGAAAAAAAAAAAAGAAATAAAAATAAGAATAAGAATAAGAATAATTGAAGACTTAAAATAAGCCAGTCAATTGGAGTGCACCATTAAGAAAAGTCTTTCTGTTTAGAAAAGATTTTAAAAAGACCAATTACATAATCAAATTTGCAGAAGTGAGCAGTGATATTTTTAAAAGACATTGAATTAAGCAAATCACAAGTGTGATAGAAACTGAATATTGCTGAAATTGGACATGCTGATCTCAAATCATATGTTGCTCATTTTTTTTATTCAGATTATAACAAGCAAAACATATAAAAACTAACAAAACATTTAAGAGGTAGAGGAGTCATTTAGTAATGGCTAAAAGTTTCAGTCATTATTGAACTCATGAGATTTTGCCTTAGGCTTTCTTTTAGAATTAGGACATTTTCTGTAATCAAGACCAATGGAAGTCATTACTTAAAAAAAAATTATTTCATTCTTTTTTCACTTGGAAATTTAAGATTATTGTTTATTCAGAAAAAAAAATCAAACCCAAATGATTATAGAAAATCAAATCTCGCGGAACAAACCTATTTCAATATTGGACTTTACACATGGTACATAGAGTGCAATCTCTTTTTTCTTGATAAATTTTAGGTAACCATAATGTTTTATTTACCAAGAAATATTTAAGTATTACTTTTCTAATGGAATGCATCACTTTGTTATGTTATTCAACTTTTTCAATCAGCAGTTTTCAATAAATAAAGAGTGGAGATCTTATTGTTTTCCTCCAGTACCTTTAACAAGTTACAGGGACTTAAAACAGGCAGCTCAAAAAATTTATCAATAAATTCCCTGCAGTAAAAATGAACTTTTTCATTCCAGTATTCTAAATTGAAAGGTAATTTACAAGAATTACCCACTACATGTAGACTATATGTATATTATAAGCAAATATCATTTTGCAAAATTGCAAAATGTATTGTCTTGAATTATTTAAATGATTAATTATCCACAAAAAAAAATTTACTGAAGTGAGCAGTGATATTTTAAAAAGACATTGAATTAAGCAAATCACAACTGTGATAGAAACTGAATATTGCTGAAATTGCACATGATGATCTCAAATGATATGTTGCTGATTTTTTTTATTCAGATTATAAAAAACAAATATATACAAACTAACAATACATGTAAGAGATGGAGAAGTCATTTAGTAATGGCTAAAAGTTTCAGTTCAAAGACTTGCTTATAAATAACTTCTTTCTATCCAGTTTTAAAAAGATTGTGTTTATTGTTCCTTCAACTTAACAAGCTGGCCACTAAACGTTTCAAATAATATACTCCTCAACAAAAAGAACAAAAAGATTTATATATTTTTAAATGCACAGAGATTGGAAATCTGTGAATAATGTTGCACTTTTTGAAAAATTTATCAAGTTTTAAAATTGATATGGATAGCAAGGGGGGGGGGGGGGCATAGACTTTAAAAAATGTATTTATACCTAGTTGCTGTTAAAAAAGTTGGATTGAATTAAAGGAGATCCATTGCAAGCTCATTTATGTAGTGCCTAAAATACTGTATTATTTCAGTATTATTTTATTTCATCTCAATTGAGCTATTTTATTTTTTTAATACAAACCCACATTTTACATCATTAATTTTTGTGAATAGTTATTAAAAAGAGTAAATGTAAAAATTTCAAATAAAATAATAATGAGTATGTTACGCCCATCAGAGAGGGTATTTTATACCTAGAAATAGTAGAATGTTTTCACCTATGCTTTTCATTCATAATCATAATCTGTAATGACTTTTCTAAATAAATTGGAAAATGAGAGTAACCAGGAAAAGAGCTATGATATACATAAGAAGGTAGTCAAACCAAGGGATGTTTATGCTTTAAATTCATCCTAATGTTAGCTGCATTCAGAGAAAGTATTGCTACAAGTCCAATTCTTATTTTTTTTTTTTTACACTTTTATAAGTAATATATATAACCATTTGCAGTAGCATTACTACCAATGGACATTAATGAAGGGCCTTTCCCATCTAAATCTTGAAAAAAAAACTTGGCGTGGGCTATAATGATTGGAAACATTTTACCCATATGAAATTGAACAAATAACGTGGTCTAGGTGATCTTTTAGGTTATTTAGACTCGGTCAAAGAGTAAATTATGCATAGGCCTCTAACTGTACCTTAATAAATTATAATTTAGATCTAGATCTAGGTACAGATGGAGGTTTAAGGCCTGGATCTAGATTTAGACCTTATATAAATCGAATGAGAGATAACATGCTGGGAATTTAGTTAACTAAACTTTTACTCTTGAACTGGATTCTGAACAGCAATTATTGTTCCACAACATCTTACAATGCATTGCATTGAGTTTCCAAAGTCTAGATTAACTGTAGGCATTGTTATGATTGTAGCTCTAAATAAGTTTAGATTTAAATCTAGCTCTATGTTAGATCAGATGAGGGACACTATTTTAAAGCAAACACTATATTTTTTTTTAAACAACAGTTTCATCCTTGGGTTGCAGCTACAACAAGAACCATTAATCTACATAATGTTCCAAACAGTTTTTTTCTATACATTAAATATAGTTGTCAAGCCCGATATGAAATGTAAACAAGGCAACAGCCTTAACTTCCAGGTGAAAAGTGACAATTTTTTGCAAAACACGCCAAAAGTAAATGATAAATTAATGATCTCGGACATTATTTTTAACGCTATCGTTAGAAAATGTTTTGAATGCGACTTAGTTATCGATGTCGTTAGAAATCTTTTGAATACGTCGTAGATAACGATATCGTTATAAAGACAGGTCGCTAATTTTACATGTGCGTTAACTCCAAAATGTTTTGAATGCGGCCACTAAACTCCTATTAAACTGCAAGTTCAAACTCGTGGAGAAACATTCAATTGTGAAGCCTAAAGTGAGTTGGGGCGATATCTGCAAATTTACCAACCTTATATCACAACACATTTCAACAAAAGTTTTCCTTTTCCTTGAACTCTTAATCTGTACATTTATGCTTCTAGATATGGTTGGATCTTCATGTTTTATCTGTCTGTGGTATCTATCCCCTTCTTATAAATATTAGATTTTGTATGTCATAATTTTTTTGATTTTGGATGTCAATAAAGGTTGAAACAATGGGCTTTTCAAGAAGTCCAGTTCAGTGACTAGTGTTATTTAAAAATTAAATGCCTCAGATAGATCTTTTCTAACCAAATTTGAATTTTTCTCATAGTATAAACTTAAATTCTTTTACTGGGCATTTCAACAATGGAAATGCTTTAGTTTCTAGAACTACATGAAGAGGAAAATTAAATTATTTATATATATATATATATAAATCGAATTAAGGAAAAGTCTAGATCACTCACTATTATTTGCTACACTGGTATTTCGAGTTTATCTCCTCAGACAAATGATATATTATTTTCGAGTAGATGTTTTTTTTCAGTATCGACATTGGGAGGACATCTTATTTATTTAGGCTCCATTAATCTAAAAGTTGAGCACTTTTCTGATTCATTACTTACTAAACAAGATATATGTACAGATATTTATTTTATATACACCACAATAATGAAATGATTCTTAATTTTCTCTAACCTTTCTTAAATTACAATGTCAAACCAATCTATAGATGGAATGTAACAATATAATAATGTTATGTTTTTACTGTTAATATTGTGAGAGTGTTAATATTAACTAAGTTAAGGGGTGGGTATAGTTTGTTTGTTTTTACTCCTCCTTGGTTACTACCTAATGTCACTGAAAGTATTCAGTGAATAAATGTCTGCTGCTCCTTTTTTAAACATTTTCAGTACTCATCTGCCTATAGATATGATAGTCATGTTTTTAAGCACCTTAGGATTTCTTGTGATCACTGATAAAGATTCTATACTAATGATAAATTTCATCATGGCAGTTGAGTGTTTCAATCCCTGTGCCAAATCTGTTGCAATACAGTTTAACACATGTGGGAGGAGAAGGCAAAAGTGAACATTGTTTTGTCACAAAATAGTATTCTAAGCCAGTAAGTGGCTTGCTCTCGCTTCATTTTTGTTTTTTTTTTACCTGTATTTGAAGTTAATTCTGCAAAATTGAAAACTTTTAGTTCTTCCCTTCTTTCTTTTTTTTTTTTTTTTTTTTTGTGAAAGAAAAGGATCTTTTGTAGAGAAAGCTTCTGATATGAGAATATCTTCATAAATAAGTACCACATTGCCATTTTTTATTTTTTATTTCTTATCAATTTTTTCAGTAAACTGGAAGAGCAGATACAGGCAGCAAAATGAGCAAGGGAAAAGCTCCAATTATGTCTACAGCAGGTGCTATTCCTGTTCGTAATGAGAAAGGTAAGTTGTTACAGCTTATTTAATCAGGCCTATTGTGTTAAGTTTATTAAATCTGGAAACTTGATCATATTGCATATCACATATCTTTTATAAGCAATCTGATGAGGATTGAAACAGCTAAGATTTGGCATTTGGTTATAAAACTTTGGTAATCACAACTTATTCTTTGACATTTAACGTTTCTGATTGAGTAATGAAAGCTAAATTGGGCTTGGTACACCCTGGAATCTGTCATAAAAAATATATCATAATATTCTTGCAATGCTCCTGCTGTAAAACAATAAATGATGAGGAAGAACATCATTTTGTCCTGGTCAAACTTTTTTATTGAATGCTATCTATATATTTTTTTCTTCATTTGTGATGTGTTTCAGTAATTTGATACATATGATTTCATGAAATTTGCAAAATCATTTCATTCTGACCAGTTAGCACTATTGGTATAATCGATATTCTTATGATAAAGAGAAGGGTTTGACTATGATTGTTTTTTTTTTAGCTAAACCATGGTAAAATTACTAATATGTTATTTTATGTGAAAGTTCCCCTACCCATAAGGATATCATAATGATACAATTTTTTTCAGTGAGATCAAATCTTTTACAAAGAGCAACTGGCATGGACTTATTCAATTTTTCTCTCTGTATTTTATTTAACTTTGGGGTCAGATTCTTCATGTTATTAATTGGAAAGTTAATCATACTTCATGCTAAGATGTGGAAGTTCTGAAAACAAATGTTCTGCTTTCTATTCAACTTTTGTTTTAATTAGGTGAGCTCACCATGGAAAAGGTAAAGGTCACACGCTATATGAGGGGTCAGAGGCCAGAGTTTGCTCCAGACAGCAGCAGTGAAGAGGATGAGGAGGAAGAGGTAACTACAGGGTTCCAAGCCAGGGTGAAACCAGCACCAGCAGTAGAGGAAAGACAAGAGGATGTAGAGGAAGAGGAGGCACAGGCTGTCCAGGATCGCAGGTTGCGGCGGCTGCAGCAAAGACAAATGCCTGAAAGTGACGATGATGAGGATGATAGGTCAGTTTTGTGGGATGAAACTAAAGTCATGTATTTGTATCTGTTCTGCTGGTAAACTATAGGGTTATCATTCAATATTTTAAGAGCTCAGCATTTTTCGCAAAAAATTGAGGGGAGGAAATTGTGTCTTGCAGCTAAAACCAGGAACAGTAGCACATCTATTTTGAGGGAATCTGAAACAGAGTGTATTGTATACCAAATATCCACAATGTACTCTATCCATAACACAGCACATTTGTAATAGTGAAACAATGAGAAACAGTATGTTTGGGTGCTTATCTCATTTCACGTAGTTGTTCATCATACAGTTATAATGAGGTGCTTATTCATCATTGTCTCATTTCACAGGGTTGTTCCTCATGTAATTATACTGGTGTGTTTATTGTCTCATTTCATAGGGTTGTTCCTTATGTAATTATATTGGTGTGCTTATTGTCTTATTTCACAGGTTTGTTCCTCATGTAATTATACTGGTGTGCTTATTTTCTTATTTCACATGTTTGTTCCTCATGTAATTATACTGGTGTGCTACTGGTGTGCTTATTGTTTTATTTCACAAGGTTGTTCCTCATGTAAATGTAATTATACTGGTGTGCTTATTGTCTTATTTCACAGGGTTGTTCCTCATGTAAATGTAATCCTGTGTGCTTATTGTCTTATTACACAGGGTTGCTCGCCATCGAAGAGAAGTCATTGAACCAGAAGTTATTGCTGAGAGATCTGATGAAGAAGAAGATGACAGACCAATCCGCCGCAGACGAGCTGAGGATGATGATGAAGGAGAAGATGAAGAAGAAGAGGAAGAGGAGTTAGATGAGGAGGTTAGATATCTTTCACAGCATCACTTTAGTGATACTTTAGTTGCTGCGCACTGTCCCCAGTCAAGCGATAAATAGGTCATGGGGTTGGGATCATCCAGCCAATGTGAGGTCAAGGTCGGCCGCACTGCTGGTGTGCACCAGTCTTTTGTCATAATAGTTCATTTTAATACGAACTGCAAGCTTCATTTAATTATCTTTTCATTTGATCTTTCACTCAATAAAAAAGTAGTAAAAAAAGGTGGCATTTAAAAAATTTTTTATAAAAATAGCTTTCATAGAAGCTTTTATATCAGTCATTTAAAAAATTGGAAAAATGACCTGATTACTGAGCTAATTAACATGATTAAGAGACCGCTAGCGGACAATCGGCTCCACAGAACTTGAAAAAAATGTTACTGTCAATAAGACAAAATATTTTTCTAAACATTCACGCAAAAATCAAATCCTCAGCTCTGTGAGCTTGGTTCAAACATAATTCCCTTTAATTATTACAACAGTGTATGTTACTCTATCGAGTTAAAATATCCAAACAAGGAACAATGGCGAATAATAAAACATATTTTACCATTGGTGTTTTTGAATTATATCTTGTGGCTGACCAGAGGGTTTGATAGGTGTTGATGAAGCTATGGGGGTAGTTGGAACGGTGAATGTTTGTTGCTCGTTAGAAGTCATATCTATGACTGATGCGCTGATAAATCATGTTTTGTGGTAAGTTTCTAGATCTATATTCTATGTTTGTACCTCTGTCGATAGTTACTTCCACTGTCTGTGTGTCTGCTAGTGATGCATCTAACGTGTTCGTTTTCTAAATTGTCTCTAGTGGGGGAAGTGTCTGTGTGGTCTCTATTTTCATGCTGATATAACTGGTGGGAATCTTCTCTATCTGTCTCTATGCTATCACTGGGCCTGCTGGTACCTACTAGTTCTACGCTGATTTCGTTATCTGTATGGCTATCTGTCATCCTTTCAATTGTGTCTGCAAGTGTAAGTAGTGTAATGTTGCGGTATCAATCTGTAAAAATTAAATAGTGGCTAGTGGTATGAGTGTCTGAGTGGGTTTTATTTTCAGTGAGTTCTCTCTCGAGGAGTCTCTCTAAGTTTGAGATCTTGCCTGCTTTGTAAACTCCCACACCTTTAGCTAGGTTAGAGAGACGATATCACAAAGATGACTTAATAAGAGATTTTGTTTGTCGAATCTCAAGTTGTCTGTGTCATAGATATAGTCCTAGCCGCTTTTATAGTTCCCAAACCTCTTCTTTTTCCACGCTGATATGTTTGCCTTACATTATATGGCAACATATCGCGAAGAAAATCATTGATTTCGGATAGATCCCAAACACCATGCGAATGTCATCACTAAGTTCAATGCCAGAGAACGACTTTAATTTTATTGTTTTTTCCTTTCTTATTTAAAGTCAGTTGGCCACATGTTCGGCACATTTCATTCGCATAATTATAAATGACAATCTTTAGTATGTGTGAAAAAAAATTATTTAAAAACTCTCTATCATTGCTGAGGATATGAAACCTGTTAAATCAGAATGACAAATGATATTTGAAAACTGTTGAAGAAGAAAAAATGATTTGTGTAGGACCGTTTGTCAGTAATTGTCTTATTGAGTGAACATAATAGAGGTATAATGGTAGAACAGATCTTTAGTATGTTCCATAATGGTGTAAAAAAATTATTTAAAAATTCTCTATCATTGCTGAGGATAAGAAACCTGTTAAATCAGAAAGAGAAATAATATTAGAAAACCGTTGAAGAAGAAAAAATAATTTGTATGGAGCCATTTGTCTGTAATTGTCTAATTAAGTTGACACAACAGAAGTAAATTTATAAAACTTACTTAACAAACTAAGTGAGCAAAACGAAGCTCTAAAATAAAACCTTTTAAAGATAAAAACACGTGAATTTCACAAAAATCACAAGACAGAGTTTATAAATCGAAAGTCAAGAAGAAACCGGTGTAAGTCGTTAACAAATTTGACCATAGCTTGTTAAACAAAGACAAGTGAAACCAAGTGCAGTGCGCAAAATATCGGGCACATTAGTTTACCCTGCCTAGCAGCGTCAGCAGAGCGTATCTGACAGTGATTGATTCACTGAAGACGGTCGTTGGTAAGGAGATATGCGGGCAATCAGGCCTAAACTAAAGTATCGCTGAGAGCAGATTTTGAGACGCTCTGTTTTATGTATTCTCTTCTAGAATAAATGTTGTTAATCAAAATATGAAAAAAATGTGTGCTTCTTGGTATCATCATTCACAAATAATGTAATTCTATTGATTCACATTGATTAAAAGAAATTTATCAACATTCATATTTTGTACTGGAAGGGCTTTCATTACTATAATATGATGCTTTTTATCTAATTCCAAACGGATGATGACATTAATTATTATTTCATATCCTGTGTTATACAGGAAATTGAAAGACGGAGAGCTATGAGAAAACAAAAATCAGTCCAGCAGAGAAATGAAGAGGTAACTTAATGTTTCTTTTATTCTTTGTAATAAATATATCTTGACTCTGAATAGTCATGTAAAGATATCAGATTAAAAATGTTAAAAAAAATTATTTCATCTCCAAACTGTCAGCTTTAACTATAACCCTCTATTTCTCAAGGTTTTGGGACCATGTGACTTAGGTAGAGCTTTTATATTTATGTTTTTGATCTATATGTGCAGCTCTTCATAGAAATTTTATAGCTATGTTTTTGAGTATCGAAATAATCAAAACTGAATAAACACTTTAAAAAGTTATAGGTTATTTTCATTTGTATCTTTTTTCATTTTGACTTCCATTTGAGGCACTATCATGAAAAAAGGCAGTTCAAGTTAATAAATTTTCATATAAAGTTGTAAGTTTCTCCATTTCCAGCACCTGGATCTTGGTTATTTTGATTTGGAGATACTTTCTCTTATGAAATCCCAGGCTTACTTTCTTTTGGGTTCTTTATTTTTCTATGGAACAATTTGTTTCCTTTTTTTTCTTTTTATTCTAATTCTCATTAGCTAAAATGGAAATTCGCTGATCAGTCTCTCTTTATTCATAGGAAGTGATGGAGGTAGAGGAGGAGAAAAAGGAAGAAGAGGAATCTGCAGAGGAATCATCAGAGTATGAAGAATACACAGACTCAGAGGAAGAGACAGGGCCAAGATTGAAACCTGTGTTTGTTAGAAAGTAGGATATCATTCGAAGACTTGTCAAATCATCAAATTAATTCATGTCTTTTCTCTGTTTAAATGGAAACATTGATGTCAATTAATTAACTACATGCACCATAACATAAAGGACATATTACACTGTTTTTACACAGACACTGATGATACTGTGGTAATAAATAGACTCCAAATTAGCCAAATATGGCTAAGACACAATTTTCTCCCAAAGAAAACCAAGACATGTCTTTATTTAATCTCTAGTACAATGGGACCCATAAATAATTAGCGAGGACTCTTAAAACAACAAGACAATTTTAAATCCCCATATTTTGCCTCCTTTGAGCCCTATAAATTATTCTGGAAACAACGAGAGATAAAATGCTGACTTTGGTAATAATGAGAGCTTGGTGCCTCACTTTTACAGGAGAAAAAAAAAACAAACAGTGCCAGTGAAATGACGTATTCATGCCCAAGTAGATTTAGACCTAGCAGCCAGTATGTAGACACTAGAAAACAGGTTACCCCAGAATGTGCTTAAGTAGGCATGTGTTTGAGCCTCAATCAGAGCATGTGCATACATGTGGCTAGCATTGCCTTGCCTTGCGTCACCATTCCCTTCCCCCGATTTCCTACTCTTCATAAGGTGATGTAACCAGCGATAGGATTAAGAGTGCTAGGGAGTAAGGGTTGCTCTCTCTCTCTCTCTCTCTCTGCCCTCCCCCTTCCTTCTCTTTTGCCTGAGTCAGATAGGTAAGATAAGATAATCACAAAGGCTGTAAAATCATTGGCAATGGTTTGCACTTAAACAAAGCAGTGCTGTCACTAGTGCCAGGCCTGGGCCAGGGAGAAAGGCGACACAGATCCATTTTGTGACTGATGGCCTACAAAAGCATGGGAATGGTGGGGTGTATGTGTGTGGGAAGGGGTAATAAAGTTTTTCATGTGGTCCCTTGGTAATGATGCTAGAAATTTCTGATTGGATTAAATTGAGCCTGATGGATAATCAACAATGCTTTCCTCCTTTAATCCCACCCTGCACTAAACAGGCTTTGTGTGATTTTACACGCATGTTTTTCTGTGTCAAAACTCAAAACATTTTGTTTCTTTTTAAGAGTACCACATTTTGTCAGTCAGTGAAACACTGAGCAAGAGTTCTCATTATTACCGTTGTTATCTGTATCATTACTATCAATCGCTGCAAAATCAGAGGTTTTGGATTGCTTCCCTTTTTTTTTACTTGTATATAATGTATACATTTGAGAATAATGACAATCCTGTAATAACGAGAGAATTCATACTGAACAAGAGTTCTTGTTATTACCGAGTTCTCCTGAATATAACATCCATATGCTGCTAGGCATACTTTCGTAGAGTACTAAGAGTACTTTGTTAATACTTATATATGATATGCATTAAGGATTTTAATACTTTAAGAGTGATAGAATAATAGCTTATATGAAACGAAGTCTGAAGCCCTTTTAAATATGATCAGCTTTTGCTGTTAGCTCGTTTTTCAGAATGAATTTAGTTAAGGCAATTCCAATGCATGTGAAACGACAAAGCGCCTATATTTTTGCATTTAATATTTGGGGCTAGACATTTTTTGATAAAATGGTTTGAAAATAAATGCCAAAGCAAAGCCTTTTTTATAGGTTTCTTTTCTTCTCCTCAAGCAAAGCCCACTGCTTTTAAATTCTGATAGATTTAAGATACTTGATGAACTGCTTTTTTCTTGTATGTTCAAAATTAATACAGACTTTCATGTAACTGTTGGGTGTTTGTGAGTTGAAATTTTTTTCTCTTCCTCATTTTATTTTTGATACTATCCCCAGAAAAGACAGAATCACAGTGCAAGAAAGGGAAAGAGAAGAGATCAAAGCAAAAGAATTGGAAATGGAAGCAAAAAGACTTGCAGAAGAACGGAAGAGAATGACAATCAAGGTTGGCTTTTCTAAAGCTTGATAATTTGATTGATGAAGTGCAACTCAAAAGAGGATCCAATTTTATGACTGAAACTAGTGATATGAAAAAAGAAAAAAATCTTCTAAATTCTCAGATTTGAAAATTTGAAATATTTTTACATCCTTACTACAAATCTTTCTGTAATACCAGACCTGTGATGAATTTAATTTATCTTAAATGGGAGCATGTAAAAGAATCCCCCAGTAATCTTCGACCAGACCCTTCAACAAATCAAACTTTCTAGTTCTTGACCAAAAACATTCATTCTGAGTTGAATTTCCTTTCATATAATTTTAAACTATGTACCTGACAACATTTGACACAACATATTTAAAGAAAAACAACTCTTGCTACAGATTTTTACCTTCTACCTAGTCAGATTATTTACAAAAAATGTTTCTTTTTGACTTTTAACTTTTTTTCCAATAGGCTGTGATTCAATGTTAAACATACTTTTGTAAACCATGATAATGTAAGTTGGCAATATCGATAAAGATTTCACTCACGTTTTTCTTTTTTTTTTCTTTTTCATTTTGGGTGTAAAGGTTCAAAACATTGAGGCATTTGTAAAAAAAAAATTATTAAAAAATTAGAAAAAGAAGGATGAAGAGCTAGATCTAGCCAGCAGTGTTTGGTTCATTTAACTTGTGCATGCACTGAACCCCTTCTCCCTCACATATCTTGAATGATTCACACCTGAGTCCTACCAGACATCACCCACCCCTCTTTTTGTTCTCCCTTAACCCTATATTGGCCTCTGTTATTTGTGAAGTAGGAGGATGGAACAATCTCTCTCTCTCTCTCTCTCTCTCTCTCTCTCTCTCTCTCTCTCTCTCTCTCTCTCTCTCTCTCTCTCTCTCTCTCTCTCTCTCTCTCTCTCTCTCTCTCTCTCTCTCTCTCTCTCTCTCTCTCTCTCTCTCTCTCTCTCTCTCTCTCTCTCTCTCTCTCTCTCTCTTTAGTTTGAAGATAAGTTGGAATAATTGATGAGAGTGCTCAACTGTGGAGCATTACATAGATATAGAAGATCTTACCTTAAATTCTCTTCATACTACACTTGTGTTTCAAGCGGAGGACAAAGGTGTCGCTTGTCCTCGCTCTCTTTGGGTATGACTAAGGTGTGTTCGGTTGCCGTTCCGACCTTGTGTTGTTGTTTTTTTTCGTTTCCGTGCCACTGGTAGTTTTATAGTAAATGTTTCTTTCTGTGGGGGCACAATGAAAATATTTCCCTTCTTTTGTTGAGGCTTGGTTTTGTGTTTGGAATGAAATATTTCTCTGCTATGCAAAGGTTGCATCTGTTTGTTGCTGCTGAGTATGGCTGTCTTTCTTGAGAGTTAAGAACGCTTCCCTCTTCGCTGTAATGTTTATTCTGTCACTCAGCAGCAACAAACAGATGCAACCTTTGCAAAGCAGAGAAATATTTTTGAGGTAATTGATCCCAGCAGTTTCTACAATATATTGTTTTTACTCAGTGTGTGTATGTGTGTGTGGTCATGCCTCTATTTTAAGATTAAGTTTAAGGCAAATTTTCTCATATAAAAAAATTCTTATTTCTTTTGTCTAGATGGCCAATCAAGACATGCAGAGAGAGATGGAAGAGGAAAAGAATCTGAAAGAGGCCTGTGATGGCATGGACTCTGATGACGAGAACGATGAGGAGGAATATGAATTGTGGAAAGTGAGGGAACTGAAGCGCATCAAGAGAGACAGGGAAGAGCGAGAGGCGTAAGTGCTTTTTGTTAGTTTCATACAGGTGTAAAATATAGGTAGGGTTGCACATTTTTTTTTTATCAAGATGTTGAAGAACTCATTTCTTGTCATTGTGGGGTTTTGAAAGTATAAATTTTTTTTTGTCTTTCTTAATTTTGCGATGTCTTTTCCTCAGGCTGGACAAAGAAAAGATTGAGGTAGAACGTTTGAGAAATATGACAGAGGAAGAGAGAAGACAGGAGCAGCGACAGAATCCCAAGCAAGTCACCAACAAGGCACCCAAGGGCAAATACAAGTTCTTACAGAAATACTACCATCGTGGAGCTTTCTTCCTTGTGAGATGTTTTTTTTTTTAAAATACTTTTCACTCAGATAGTCCTACAACTTGCATCGTATTAGGTAGTCTGAGTTTATTTTAAACTTTCCATATCAGATAATTAGACTTATAATTGAGGATAAAACTGAGTCAGCTTATTGAGGGGTGTTTAATCTTTTTTAAACAGCCTTAATCAAAACCTGGTGGAAATTATAGTAGTTATTAAGTGGCAGTTTGATTTTTTTGTTTCTGGGTCATTTTTGAGTATGTCTCTAAAGACATTTGCATACTTGCATATTTTCGGGAATATTCCAGATTTTTAGCTGCAGGGAAAGTGGAAGGGTTCTAGTTTGCACCCAGTCAGTCTACCATTAACACCATTGTGATCTTTGTTTGCTGATAGTTTTGACTTATTACAAGCCTTATTTATATCTATAGCTTAAACTATATGTCGCTATTGCGACCAAATGCAAGCCTTGCCTTTGTTAAGAGTCAAACGGATCATTGCCTAAATCCATTCACATCTTACAGCACACCAAACATCACTGCTGAGCATGAACCAAGTTAGATAAATATGAGTAATGCTATGACCACTCTTTCTTTATTATCATTGGCTTAGAGCCTTTATATAGAACAGAGCCAATTAAGAGTGAAGAAAGATTGCATAGATCTACTTATACAAGATGTCAGCTTAGGCATAGGCTAGCAAGGTGAAGTTTATGGGATTTTATATTTATTACATTCACTCTTACTGAACAGTCAGCTGTGGACAGTCTTGAAAAAGGTGCTATTGAGTTAAATCTAGACTTTAATTTGCTTTGGAGGTCATGTTTCTCAAAAGAAAAGATTTGGATGTAGGCAAAACTAGATGCATCTGTATGCATCTGTACAAGAACGCTGGCTTGAGTATGCATGCCGTCAAAATGAGGGTAGAAGAAGACTTTGCCGGCCGACTTATTATTTTTGTTGAATTTTTTTTTAAGATAGCATGCGCGATCAGTTTCCTCTCTGCGGGCACATCAGTCAGTAATACCTGAAAATAATCAATCAATCAGGTGTTGTGCTCTTAAACGTAGGCAATTGTGACCTTCCATGCATCTCTATCCCTCGTTGCTTTCGGTGCTTCTGTCACTCTTTCTATTTTGAGCCACTTTGTTAGTCCATCTAACATCTTTTCACACTTTTCTCCTGCTGCGTTTTCCTTGGGTCATTACAGTTGTCACAAGATATTCTAGTTTCTCTCTTCTCTTCACATGGCCAAAAAAAGTAACTTGGCATTTACATATTCTATTCATGTGTGATCTTTTGCATGAGTTTATTCCCAATGATAAAGATGTTGATCTGTGCACACTCATTGTTTTGCCTGGCGACCATTACTTCTGCCTTATTCAATTCCAATCATTTCTTATTGCTTTCTTCTTCAATGATGTTTAATAATTCATGCAAGTCTTCTTTATTTTCTGCAATGAATACATTGTCATCAGCATATCTTAAGTTGTTTATGTTGTGCCACCCTACTTTAATTGCTTCTAAGTTTCGCATAATAATTTCTGGGGAAAGTAGACATCCTTGTCTGAGACCATGTTTTTATTTTTTTAAATGAGCTGATTTCCCCTTCAACTCGCATTGCTGCTGTTTTTTCCATGTACAAGTTTTTGATCACTCATAGATCTTTTCCATCTAATTCAACTGAGTTAGATGAGTGATTGTCTCATCATGTTGCACTCTGTCAAATGCCTTAGTGTAGTCAATGAAGCACAGATATACATCTTTTTGTGCTTCCAGAGCTTGCTCAATTACATTTTGAAGAGTGTAGATTGCATTTGCTGTACCTTTTCTCTCCCCAAAGCCACACTGCTCATCTGCTTTTTTGGTTTGATTATTTCTGACTCTTAAAAGTATTTAGGTGATGTGACTCATAAGACTGATCGTTCTGTTCAATTCAAACTCTGTTGCCCCTGCTTTCTTTCTCAGTGCAGTAAATATAGATTTGGAGATGTCTGGTGAAATCTGACCTGTGTCATAGATTTCTTTGAGTGATGTTGTGAAAATAATGCTTTGTACAAAAACAAACCTTTCTGAATCAAGAGTCTAGGCTATTCTGTCCTTAATTGCAGATCCAAACTGATAATTTAATCCAATGATATATTTCTGTATCATTCTCTGCACTTTGCTGGTAACTAGATGCTTCGCCATGATAAAAGAAAGAACAGTACCCAGCATCCAACAGTTGTTTCAGTGACTTTAGTAATAATAATTTTTTTATAACAAACTCGAGAAGAAATTTTTATTTTTTATTTACAGTTTTCCAAACAAAAAAGAATTGAAAATGCTTGAAATGTTTGCAAATCATATGAAAACTCATGTATTTCAGTACTTGCTTACAGGGGGCGACCATTAGCATGTCAATTTACCTTTTCCTTTCCTTTTTACCCCTTACCACAACCCCTCCCTTTCCCAAGATCTAAGAAGGGCTTTTATAGCTCATCGATAATGACTCAATTATATTCCTTATTTCAAATCTGAGGGTTTTTTTTTAAGTAACTGCATCACACCTCAGAAATTATGAAGCTCTTAAGTTGTTTTATTAAGACTCATTTTATATCAGATTGAATTTGAACCCATGAGGTATTTTATTTCTCAACTAAGTGTTAGAGTAGTAGGTTTTTTGGTTTTTTTTTAGAACTTATTTTCATTAACTTTAGCTTGCTAATATTTGATTCATTTTATGTTTGTATTTTTTGCCAGAATGAAGAAGATACAGTGTATAAGCAAGACTTCTCCCAGCCAACATTGGAAGATCACTTTGATAAAACTATTTTGCCAAAAGTTATGCAGGTAAGTCTTTTTGTTAGAGCCCTTCAATAGACGAGTCATTAAGTCCCTTTTAAGAAATTTAATTTGTTTTTGGACGAAATTTTTCAAGAATTCTCATTTTGCACCTGTATTGTGCTGTGCATGTTGATCCTCAGCTTAGTGACTTGCTTTTTCCCTTCCCCATTTAAACAGTAAAAGTACTAAAACATAAGATTTATATTTTAAGACGAACATGATTTTCATATTTTTATATTTATTTCTTCCTTGAAAAGACTTGAATAGTATTAAAAGTATACCTCAAAAGAAATCATCACTTTACTGTGCAGTCCTTGACCCTGCATTTCATGAAATGCAAAGAAATTAAACAAAAATAAAAAAAAATGGTGAATAAAGAACTTGAAACATAAAGAAACTCTCCTCATATTTTGATAATGACCTGATCAATGTTATGTAAGCAGGTAAAGTTTACTCGTATTTCTCAGGCCTAAAGCTGTTACTGCACTATGAATGATAAGTCTCTAACACATCAATCTCAAAACATTGATGTCAACTGCAAAGTTTTATGTAACCCCAAGCACATTGCTTTGTAGGGGAAACACGTAATTTATTATATTATATTAACCATAATGAATGAAAGAAAATAGCCTTGCTACTGATGAGGATGGTTTTATTGACTATGAATATATTGTTTGGATATCATCATGTGGATTTTAATTCAGAAGGTTGTCTTGAACATCAATTCAAGTGTAACTGCAGCTTTGTTCACTTATATGTCCTTGCGATTTATGTTAATCTTTAAAATTCTTTAATGGTATAAGTTTACTAGAAACTTTTAAAAATACCATTTAAATGTACACCCTTACAATATCCCAGGTTTTAATTGGTAATTGATCTCATTAATCCTTTTGAGTAATCAATGGGAAAAAAAAATAAAAAATTTAATTACAACATACCCCTACTATATTTACCTAATGTCTTCATGTTATCACCATCAACTGACAATTTAATTAAAACAGGCCTCCCTACATGGGCCTATTTTCACCCTAACGTCACCTACCAAAGGAGAATATAATAAAATTTCATCCTTTGCTTACCTTTTGTCTCGATGATGTCACCTGCCAAATGAGAATTTGTGAACACATGCCCTTAGATATTATTATCTCATGCAATTCTGTATACTAACAAAACATGTCAGCAAATTCAAAATTAATTTATTTCCTTCAACAACTTTCTTATGAAGTTATTAAATAAGAGATATTTGACTTACTAAATTTTTATTTGACTTGATTTGGGCTACATTCATTGAAAGATCACAATGTTTGACCAGATGTTTAATCCGTTTTGTCTTCTGCTTTACCTTTGTATAGGTGAAGAATTTTGGTCGCTCCGGGCGCACTAAGTACACACATCTCCTGGATCAGGATACAACGCAGCATGAATCACCCTGGATGCAGGACACAACACAGAACCTCAAATTTCACACAGCCCGCGGTGGTGGCATGAAGCAGCAGTTTGATCGACCCTCAACCAAAGTGAAAAAATGATGAAAGTGTGAATGGTGGAATGTGTGAGGTCTATGTAAGAGTTTGGTGAGGCTATGCTTGAAAAGTTGTTTGTTGTTTTGATGACAGGGTAGGTGTGTAAATGGAGATGGAGGTTCAGTTTTAGCTTTTACTAAATCACTATAGAATATGCTCTAAAAAAATAGAAGTATGAAATCAAAATTTGTTTAATAATTTTATTAAGTCCATACGGAAGTGAACATAATTACCAAAATGACCAAATAAAACTGTTATTTAATCTGATGTTTTGGACAAAGGAATCTTATTTTAGAAATCCTTTGGACTATTGAAGGATATTAAGTTTGTAATGTGAACACTCAAGGTGACTGGTAAAAATGTTCTAAGCAGTTGAGCATACTTTAGAAATAAATAGATCATGTGGTAAAGAACAAGCCAAAATGTGAAATATAGCAAATTTTAGTGTTTTACAGTGATTTAGACAAATTTCTTTGAAAACGCAGGAAATTCCTCATTAATGTTGTTTCATATTTCTCCAACCTGTCATTATCCTACCTCTACATTTCTCTGAAATTTATTGTTTGGTGCAGATAGCGATAGTTGGTACCTAGAGCAATGGATTTTCCTTAACTTTGCAATTTTGTAAATTGCATTATGTATTTTCATTCCTCTTTAAAGTAGAATCTAGCATGAGTAAAAAAAAAGTTTGTATTTGTTTGACAAAATTTCTAATTCTTACATCTGAAATGTATCAACATGAATATTTTAGGACATAAATTTATCTTTTGAGGTGTGAATGAAAATGAACATCCTCTTATATGATCAATTAAAAATGTGTTTATGGTCTAGCCTTCAAGTGCTTGTTGAAATAAAACTTTTTTTTATGTAAAAAGGCTTGTCTGTTACATAGGTATGAGGTACTGTAAATAACATTTTCATTCATCAATTGTGCAAAGGAAAGTATCATCATGCAAAGGTTTTTGTTAATTTTTTTTGTACAGGTATGAAAATAATTAAATTCTAAGATGTGGAAATAAAACTGAATAAAACAGTTTTTACATACATTTTGTTTCCTTTTTTTTTTAATTTCCTATAAATTACGAAGTGCAATTTTTTTTGGACTTAGGAGAATGTGTCATTATATAAATTCTTTTTAGGACAAGTCTGTTGAAGCTCAAATTAGCAAGCTTACCAATTTATAAGCTTGAATTTGCAGGCATTTGCAGTTGATTGAACAATATGTAAAGTGCTTTATAGTAAATTTTTATTAGATTGAATTATGCTAATAGTATTAGGTTGTCCCCACTGAACAGATATTGAGAGTGAAGGATGTTATGTTGATATATGTTGTTAAACCCACAGGTAGCATACTCTGTTCCTATTTCACTTTATTCATAGGAAAGTAGCGATTCTTTTCAGGTTGCACATGCTTTTTTTTAGTTTAAGAGAGCTTGGCATGAAATTTATTTAGATGCCAGTAATCATTCATGTCTGGTAAACCCTGGTATTAATCAAAGGGAATTTCACTCTGAATGTTTTAAAATCTCAAGTTTGCATTCGATAGAGGAAAACCATTACCATCCTTTTGAGTATTGGTATCAGTGCTTGTGTCAGACTGTAATGAAGGACATTTACTTAAATTGAGAGACAAAGTTCTCCAACTAAAGTATTTGTATTAAGAGACATAATACTCTCCAGGAGAGGTTATTCATTCCCATAGCAGGACAATAAAAGTACTTGTATCAAGCAATATAGTGCTGTGCAGTGGGGGTAATTCAGCCGTGGAGCTCTTCAAAAGATGTACATGTACTTATATCCAGAGACATGGTGCTTTTCAGTGCAGTTATTTCTGCCTCAGAAAATCTTTGTGATACAACGCTGTTGAGAATCAGTGGTTACAATATACAGCAATAATTTTAAAAACTTCCAAGAAAATGGAAATATAGACACACACATACATGTAACATGATATGATTCAAATACTCAGTGATTCAAATACTCAATAATACTAGCCGAAGGCTGCTTGGAAAAGATCCCTTAACAAGAAAACCACTCATGTACTAGATAGTCAATTCAGGCAATGAGCAACAAAAGAAGTTGTCGAGCAAACAGTGAAAATCAACTCTTTTCAAAACTTTACCTGAAAAGGTGTGTTCGAGTCTCTTTTTAGAAGTAGACATTGTTGAAGATTTTACCTACTTCAGAATTTTGTTCCAAACACCAAGGGCAGGATACGAAAATGAACAATGAACTCGAATGAATGTTTTTGCATTCATTCGAGATTCGTGATGGAGATTTAGAAGAGTTCTTTGACTTTTTTCATTGAATTATTGGGGTGAAGATTATCAACAAGAATTTGTATTTCCTAGGATATCTTAGATGTTAAAGTCTTTGACTGGCAGCCAATACAACTCGCTTAGTAAAAATAACGCATTTTATTCTTAAAGGGTCTTTTTTCACTAGGCGGACTAGACTGTTCAGAAAAATTTGAAGACTGATTGGTTTTACTTTTCGACATTTTGTAAAAAAAAAAAAGCGAGCTGGTGTCAAGTCTCAAAAGAAAGCTGATGCTTCAGAGATTGATTTAAAAGTAATTAGGAAAAAAGTCTGACAATTCTGAAACTTTTATCTTATTAGTTTGAAGAGCGATACGGTTGAAATGTGAGCCATGACGTCAGGTTAAATTGACACCAAGAACACGGTCAAATCGTGTATTTTTGTTGGAAGCCAGCGCTGGAGTTATAGTACCACTGTAGTATTAGTAATTCAAATTTTCCAACGATTGTTTATCTTAAATTGTCTAAGCGTCTCTTGGGTCTTTGATTAAATGCTGCTGACTAAAAGGAGAGAACCTCTA